>VXBO01002851.1:275709-319507 GCA_013400135.1 Rhinoptilus africanus
CGGGCTGGGGCTTCCCAGCTGTGGTGGGACCATAATCGTGTTCTGCACATTCAGTGTCACTGTTGTTGTTCTCCTTTTGCTGTTCTCTTGAACTGCCTTTATCTCAACCCAGGAGTTTTGCCTTTTTTCTTCCGATTCTCCCCCCCCGCCCCAGCTGTGAGGGGGTGACCACCATCTGCGTGGTTCTTTGTTGACAGCTGAGGCTAAACCATGACAGTAAAGATAATAACAGTCAGCATGTTACCCTAACCTTTCAGGACAGTCTTTTTTAAGGCATCCAGTTCCAGGAGCCCGAACAATCCTTACTTTTTCAATGAAAATCACTTAAGAACAAATCTGCAGGCTCTTTCAGAAGAATATACCCAGTCAGTAAAGCAGCGAGATGTTCTGCATCCTCTGAGAAACCATTCACGTAGATCGTCTTTGCACAAAACCCCAAGAAAAAGTACTTGCCCTTCAAAGACACCCATGCTGTGGAGCACCATCTAAGGTATCCCGTATCACCCCCACCAGCGGGGGACACCAGTCCGCGGTACGGTACGGCATTGGCAGGGATATATTCTACTTGCATCAGAAGAGATGATTCGAAGCAGCGCATTCATCTGCCCTGAGACCATGCTCAGGGATCATAAAGGACTCAGATTTATGCTGGATCTGAGGAGAGGAGGAGAGCGTAGTGTTACACACCCATTTATTCTACTGTTCTAGGAAACCTTAGGCCAGTTTAAACTAATGCATCACATCACTCTTTTTGCACAACTGACGGATGAATAAGAAATGTCTTCCCCTGGCTGAAAGAGGAACCTTATCTGCTCCTCTGCTATGGAAAAAAATTGTAATCTTTGGAATATCTGAACTGAAGCCCATTCTTTTATAATAATGTAACTTTTCTTTTTACAAACTACAGAAATCTCTAACAGAGGTTGTCAGCTGCGTTTCCAGGATCTGGGGGGAAATCTCTTTTCATGTTTATGCTACATATTAGTACTTTGGTTTGCACCAAAACTAAAATTTGAAACACACAAACCTATTACATAAAGATGCATTAAAATTCTATGACCTATTCTTTAAGCTCAGTCCACAGGAGATCTTCCTACAAGGATCAGTTGAGTCTGAGCTTCTAACACGGATCAGACATCCCTAACAGTGAAAACCTGTCTCTAAATCCTTCCTTCTCCTCACAGGAAAATGCAAGAAGACAGACGCAGGAAAAGGATGTAAGGCAAGAGTACTTGATTTCTGGACCTGCAGGATGGGCGAACCTGCTGCACACCAGCAAGACGCCCTGCAGCCAGCAGGCTCTCTCCAAACGCACCAGGAGCGAGGACGCAACCAACAGTCTCTGCCTTCAGGGCCACAGCTTCCAGCTCATGTTACCGACGGAAGTTTCATGTATTGACACATCAGGATTTCACTAGCCCTGAATCCACACTCTTGATTCACTCCAAAAAGTGACGGTCCCATCCTCACAGGGGAACTTTACACTTCCTCAAATTAATTCCCAGCAAAGACAGGACTTTCCCAAACTCTCTAAAGAATTTTGAAATAGAATTATAAATAATAAAACCTGATTATTGAAGTGACTCAGTAGCGTTGCCTTTTTACGGTACTTCTTTACTCGCTCACTAATACACAGACTGTGCTTATACACAGTCAGGGGTCAAGTCTTTCTGTACTATCTGATTTCTCAGGGGGCCTTGGCTTGCAGCTCTAGCATCATTTAATTTATGATTTACTGCTGAGAGCCTGCTGGCACTTGAAAAACAACAGAAAAATAACAATTGCTGAAATTAAATAATTCGGTATTCAAAAAATAAAAGAGGGGCTTTTATTCTTTGCCGTCTAATAGTTTCAAGGTTGATATTTCATCAGTTCATGAAGTGCCCATTGTAACATGATCTCAAGATACATTTCTGTCTCGCATTTGTGAAGTCTTACAATAGCACATTTTTTTCAAGCCTGGCACACTAGACTATTCCCATTTTCGTCTGCGTTACTACAGTAATTGTCGCTACTTTAATATGTGTTATTGTATAAAGGGTTTCAACCGTAAAGGTTTACGAATGCATCTGCTGAGGTCCCCATAGACGCTGCAGAGCCCCCCGGGCTCTTTAGAGGGAAGCAATTTAAGCGTCAGCCTTCGCTGGAGGCCGTATTCAAAACCACAGTCAAGGCCTCATCGACAGAAACTTTTTGTTTCCACTCTGCATATTGGTTATTCCACCTGAGTATTAAAAGCAGCAAGAAGAAAGAAAGGCTTAATGGCTTTTGTAGTCTCATTGCAAATGCATACAGAAGGAGTGCTTAAGTTTGAATATATTATTGACTAGACCATTTGCCTGAACTTCTTTACACTTACTTTTCGTCCTCCCCCCCGATATGAGATGGAAAATGAGGTCAAACTTTATTTTACATCCCCAGCTGAATGGAAAAACACTAATAACTTACCCCATTTACACAGTGAAAAAGTGAATAATCTAATTTAAAATTCCAAGAACAACTGCCAGACAAAAGAAGTTTCTGATGTTATTCCTGAAGGACAAGCACCAGCCCTTGAACTCTATATGTGGTCTTCATTATGGTGCCTTGGCGTAAGCCCAGACACCGTCTCCTACAGACACCGCTTAAAAAATGTATGAGGGCCTAGAGAGCGCAGCAGGGCAGCAGAAACCTCCTGAATTCTGCATATTAGCATATTCATTAAGCATAATCAATAATTAATATGTCACTTCAATGAAGCATACGGATCAAATTATGTCTTGGCTAGGACTATCCTGAAAAGATTCATAAGTATTCGGTACATTGTTTATTGTGCTAATTTGATCCCAAAGTAGACATCCTGGCATTAACAGAGCAGGACTTTGCACCCTTTTTTCCAACTGCTGATGCCGAGAACTTCCCAGTGGAAGGAGACATCCCTGGAGAGCAAAACCGAGCCTACTGAGGAGAGACTTATTTTTCTCAGGTACCTTTTGTGGCTCCTTCAGAGGCAGCGGCGGGGCCAGCAGGGGTCTCACGGGGCGGGCGCAGGAGGGCAGCGCAGCACACGGGACGACGTGGAGGCACAGGCAAACCTATTAAGACCTATTAAGAGTGAGCCCTGATGATGATCACACTTCTTGCACCTCCTGAAGCATAAATACACTTAGAAAAAAAGGAAAAAGAATTATATATTCTGAAAACTTGCAAAACAACCTCTCTTTTGGCTATTCGAGCACATTATGCCTCTCCTAGCGTTGAGGCAAGCTGAAGACCCAGCTGCAAGCACCTGCAGCAGCAAGAGCCTGCAGGTACCGCGAAACAGCATTCACCGTGCGGCTGAGCTCAGCTCCTGCTCCTTTCCGAAGTGCATGCCCAAACACCCGCTTTATAATTAAAAAAAAGAAAGAAAAATATTCTATATGGGTTTTATTTTTAAATGGCCAACATATCTTTAAAGTGGAAAGTGTTGTAAACACTTACTGGAACAAAAAGCATCCCAAATGAGCCTTTCCCCTTTTAAGTACATCTCCCTTATTCCCATCTTCAGTACAGGCCTTTTCTCCCTCGCTGCATAGCCATGAGCTATCTACTACTTATAGCCGAAAAGTTAAAAATAAATACGCTTTTAATGCATTTTCCATTCTCCATTAAATCTTCATACCAAGTGGGAAGGGTAGCAGAACAGCAGATTGCACACTATTTTGTAGAAGTGGTTGGCCGTGCTATTCTCAAGTAGAACAGGGGAGGGAAAAGATGAGATAAAAATGTCATTGCAAAAATGAGAACTTCCCGCTCCGCATCTGTCCCTTCCTTTGTGTTTGTCTCTGTCTCAATCAGATTTACGTGATGTTCCCTTGAGTTTCCAAATCATATTATCACTTCAGAAACATTAAAGGATTGTGACACTCACAACAACAGTGTAAATTATTGTTCTACAAATTCCGATTTAAAATGTGGAATGACATGTTAATGTATGAGACGGAGAACCCTACAGAAAGATTATATAACACACTCAGGGTTTTTTTCCTCTAAAAATCCATTTCCATTGAATTATTAGCTTTTCAGAATGAAATAATTCTGAAAGATGATTTAATTTGCCCAAGAGCTATTGGTCTCTGCTTGAAATGAGATATTGGGTTCTGTCCCTGATGATTAATTTGGGATGTGATGAATAGCATCACATACGGAAGTTGTATTTTGCATATATTAATACTATTAGAATTTAGGCATTTTTTCCCATTTCAAGAAAATGTTATGACATCAGGAAAATAAGAAGAACATAAGTGTATTATTTAAAAACATGATTTATGACAATAATAACCAAATTAAGAGTCCAGTCCTGAAACCATTAAGCCAGGCTGGGCTATACAACATCTCTATACTAAAACCTTTACACAGATAAACATTTCGGGCTCGGATGTCATTTGCCCGTTGCTTTTAGATTTTTATACCCTTCATTTGTTTTTAAAAGGCTAAAAGATACCTCTAGTCATCACTCCAAATAAAATTGGATGCCACAACGTGGTAAATCATCACGCATGACCAGTACCCCATTCTGCATTCCAAATTGTGAACGAAAAGAATAAAAGTTTTCAAATAAGGAAAACGATTGTTAAGCTAGAAATACTGTCATTTTCATTCAGTTGTAAGTGACAGTGTTTAATGTAGACTTTTTACCACAACACATTCGTTATCTGACCGCAAATACATTTCTAATTAGATATGAAGCACCACAAACTTTTCTTAAATTAAAAAAAATCAGAAAAAAAATCAGAACAATTTACTGAAACGGGTTTCCTCCTACGCCTTCTTCAGAACACCTCACTTTCTTCTTCTACCTACCTAATACACACTCTGCATATGAATAAAAAGCAAGAATCAATCAATAGCTAGCTCATGCCTCTGTTGGCCGTATGATTACGGCTTACTGGCTTTAAGACCAGAGCGGACTCATTTTTATAACCCACATGGCCCTTCATACACCTTGAAGACCACTGAATTTCATTCAGCAATTTCCTCCCTGCAACTATAATTCCACGTTGAACCCGCATATGTATTTACCTACTAGCTACGTATTCCGTTCAGATCTAAAGATTTCAAGCCGCACAAATTTCACCACATCCCTAGATAAGCTGTGCCCACAGTAAACTGCCCTCATGGCTAAAATCTTGGAACTTACTCTTAGCTTGAAGTTGTCTGGGTTTACACTGAGTGAACAAATAATTGTCTAGAGAAAGATCATCAATTGGGGGTTTCAGTGTATGTTCTATTATACAGAGATATCAGCCGCTGGCAGAAAAAACCAAGAGCCACAAGCGTGAAGAGCATCTTTGTCCAGTTTTTGGCTAAGAGCCAAAGCCCAGCACTCACGTGCGAGATGCCAACAGCGGTGAAGGCGGCAGCACACTGCAGAGCCGGAGGGGCACTGCACCTACGCGCTCGTAACCCAGCCCTTCTGGAGACACGGTGTCAAACGGGGCGAGTCTTGCGCTGCCTTCCTCAGAAACACCTGGAAAGAAAAAAACGCGTCATTTATTCCAAACAGTTGCACATAAACTTTTTATTTTTTCAAAACCGTAACTACATACTTTAAATGCCTTGTTTTAAAGCGAAACAGAAATTTTTAGACTTTTTCCAGGCTTCCTACTCCAACTTCATTTCAACACATAGAATCATGGAATGGTTTGGGTTGGAGGTGACCTCAAGGATCACCTAGTTCAGCCATGGTCAGGGACACCTCCCACCAGAGCTAGAGTGTAGTACCAGAGAAGATGTTTCACCATTCCTAAGTTTTACTTGACCTAAAAAATTTTTGAAATCACGCTGGCATTCCTAAATACAAACTATCACCTGCATTTCTGAGTGAAATAAATCTTCAGTGTGTGCAACAAGAGGTTTAATATTAAACATACAATTTTCATGGATTTTCATGCCCCATTGCTCTGTCTTCAAACACATTTAGCTTAAATGGTTTGCTCTCTTAGTGATGTCTAAGCAAAGTCTTTGACTGCGCTATTCTGTCCATATAGGCAGATCTCCCTTTTACATTGCAGAAATGTTATTCTCATTTTTCCAGACAGAGCACCTGGGAATTTTTGCCAGTGACGCAGAGATTTCAAACATGGATACCACAAAGTAGTTTTGCTCTCTGTGTATTTTTTTAAATAAATATTGCAGATATTTAAAAATATAAATTAGGGAAATGCTCCTGGAATTAAATTTTAAAGTGGTAGCTAGAAAAATGATTAAATTAGACCTCCGTAATTTAGTTAATTATCCAGCTACATTTCTTTAACATAAACTTGATGGCTGTTTTCCAGTTATGTTTTACTCTCTCTCTCTCTCCTTGATTAAACATTATGCAGCAATATATGACAGTGCAAAAACTTGAGTTGTAATGATAATTATAATTCATTAAATATTGATCAAATTAAATCTAAAATTGCTTGGATGCCATTCATTTGCTAAATATAAAATAAAATTCCATAACATGCAAATAACTTAGTAGCTGTATACATAAACTAATAAAATAAAAATATGCAGGCATAACAATATTCTCAGTAAGAAAAAAGTTTTGCTTAAATTAAAAACTGTAATTTGAACAGGATGATTATCCCTGATATTTCTATAATGGAGGAAACTGTCATCCCATGGAATAGCAGCTGTGTGGGTACCATGCCTCCATCCGGCTTGTTTGTATGCAAGTATGGGAAGGTCATACTTTTTCTTTTCCCACTTGTTTTTTTATTACCTTCTTTTCTGAAGATTATTTAGCCTTTCATAATTTAAGAGCCCTAAGTAGAAACGCATCAAGGTCTTAAAAACAGTGTCATGAGCGAATTACGGAGCTGGTTGCTCAACGCTCTTTATTATAAACATTTCTACAGACCTTCTGGATACATTTACTACTGGCCTTAAAAAGTGAGGAATACCAGAATAAATATATTGTCCAACTTATATTGCTCAGGAGTTTACGATTTTATTTTCTTTTTTGAGACTTTGCTCACATAAACACCCATTACCCAAAGACAGCCCGCAGTGGGGAACAACTGCCCGTCACGACAGCTTAGGAAATATGGAAATTTGAGTTGACATAATTCCATACTGTAAAAGTATCTGAGGCGTTTTTCCATAGTTTCAATGTGGAGCTCAAACAAAGCCAGACTGTCAATTTGTGTCCGTCTTTCCTTTTCAGAAAGTGACCAAACTCTTGTGGACTACTGAAGGCTTCCATTAGAAGACCTTCAACTCAACAGGCCACTGCTTTGTACAACAGTTGTCCAGTCAGCTCTTATGACTGATTTATTGTTGGGAAGTTCATGAAATAAGGTCTTAAATTCAGGCTTAATAGAGAAAGAAGGAAAATACATGAATCCAAGTCTACTACTGCACAGGTACAGACAGCACACAAACAGAACATCTGCGGGTGGCTCCTTTCACTGTCACCTCCAACAGCAGGTGCTGCATTCTGTCCCCAGTTTATTTCTTTACATACCAAAGGTGCAACATGAAGCACACTGATAACAGCTACTTTCTATTCAGCCCTTTTATCCTTATTTTGTGCTTATTTAGGGATGTACAGCACGTTCAACCTGATGTGCGTGAAAGGACATCTTTTGAGCATTTGACGCCGACTAATGCTCACTGCACTCTTGATAAGCTCAGACGTGGCATGAGGCCCCGTATACTCTGAGCCCAGGCACTTCACCTTCATGTTTCCTTCACAGGCACTTCAAATTCCGCTTCCCTGCAAGCGTCACCTGGGCTTTCAGCAAGGGCTGTGGCCCTCTGCTCTGCCCGATATCAGACGCGTAACGCAGGACAGGTCGCTCTTCACCCAGTCTCCGCGGGGCTCCAGCAGGCACAGCCTGGTCTCCAGCCCTACAGGGGGAGGAGGAGATGTCTAACAGCATTATTCGGAAAGGAGCATGACATAGGAAAACCCTTATACGGCCCAGAAAAATTCTGCTGGCCATTTTCTTCACCCAGGGTCACTTACTTTGGTCCTGGTTCAACAGATTTCTTAACTTGTTCATAACCTTAAGCAAATGCTTCACTATTTTGGGTTAGTTTGGATTTTTGTGTGTTTGTTATTTTTTTTCCAAAGTAAAGACAAATGTGATATTTAAAGCAAAAGTAGCTCTTGCCAGGGATTTTGAAGGGAGCCAGACAGGCTTCTTCAGCACCTGGTATAGAGAGAGGATTTCGGTGAAAACGGCCCCATAGGCGTGCTGTAGAGATTTCATTTACACTGCACATCATACACAACTGGGGCCTATCCAGTAATGCCAGCTAGGTCTGTAAAGCTGGGGACCTGCGGGGAATTGCAGGAAGAAGGAGCAAAGCAGGGAGCGGAGCGGCTGGCAGGGCCGGGCAGCCAAGCGCACACAGCAGGGGCTGTGTAGCAGGAGAGATGAGCAATGCGCACGCTGATGTGAACCGCGAGCAATTCTGCTAAAGACAGAAGCTCGATGGTGGGAAGGACGAGCACACACACAATCACGGAGAGCGGCTGAGAGCAAAGCGCTTGACGATTTGGCAAAAGAGCAGCTCCGGTGAGATCTTCCCAGCAGCCTACAGCTGTTGAATCTCAACAATCTCCTACATTTTCTGTGTGCTTCATCGAAAAACTTTTAAAGAATCATTTCAGCTTATTCCCCTGCCGTTTTTGTCGCCAACTTTGTGTGCGTAGCAGAGCACAAACTGGCTGCCAAGGTGCACAAACCTTCCGCATCTGGAGACAAATTTGAGCATCCAAACCCCACTTTAACACAGATTAAATAGTGAATACCAGGTGATGGAATAATAGGGCATCAAGAAATAAATGTTTACATGAGAAATTATTTTAACAACCTACACCAGTTTGCTATAACACAGAATTTCACAGAGGCGTGACTATGTCACTTGTCACATGCACCTTGAGCAAGCCAGAGGACAGGTAAGAGGGTAACACCAGCACAGAGGTTAGTACACCAGACATCTGTAAGCCCAATGACTTGAGCAAGCCTGTTTTACTTTTCAGATGGAAATTTTTATGACCGAGCACCAATCCGACCTGGTTTTCGGTACAATAGTTTATAACAATAGAAGAGTGAGTATTTTTTTGCTCTGAGCAATGTCATTTCTGACAGTTAATACACCACCACACTTATGGAATACTTATTTGGCAAACCAGAGAAAAAAGTCATTGATGCTTTAAACAGTTGGCTATGCTTAAATCAATAGGTAGCCCAAAGGACTTGAGCAGAGTCCCGGTGCACCAGGATTCATTCACCCGGAGGTGAAGGATAGATGATTATGCCCAGGGCAGGGGCTTGGAACTAGATGGTCTTTAAGGTCCCTTCCAACCCAAACCGTTCTGATTCTATGATTATTGACCGTGTCAGCTACACAGTGAAGTGGCTAAGAGTGAGGTACTAAGTAACAGGAAATCTGCAATTACACTAGTCAAAACCTACTTTCTTTGTTGTTTGCTTTTCTTTTAATTTAGAAAAAAGACCAGAAATCAAGATGAAGTTTCTCTGATTTAGAATTTACAGCAGAAACATTACCTGAAATCAGCGCCTCTCTCAAATGACAACCGAAGGCTCCGCGGTAAGTTCAAGGCAGTTTGGTCCTCACCCTAAAGATGATGATTCCATCTCAAAACAGGCGTTCCCTCGCTGTTTGGTAGCATCGGTGCATCTCCCAGATGTGGGATGGCACAAAGGAAATAAAAGAAAGTTTGGAGGCACATCCATCCTGGCGGTAGTTTGTAGCACAGGAGATAGGCTGGTTGAGGTAGCACCAAATTTTCACAACTGTGTTGTATTTCTTTCCTCCCTCTGTGAAATAATGATACCCATAAAAACTTGGACTGAAAGATTATTTAAATTACTAGAGAAAAATATAATTTAAGGGAAAAAATAGATTACTAGCAATGTGTAGCAACACTGTAATGAAAACAAGCAGATGTTTTCACTGAGAATGCCAGTCTCAACATGTGCTAGTATTTCTTACAATTACTTATTTTTTCCACATACTTATTAATTTTGTATATGATATCTTAGAGATAACTACTTAGAAATGTTTGGATTTATGCAATGATGTCCTGAGAACTGTAGCTGGAGTCAGTATAGCAAAATATATATTGATATCAACCACATTTCATTTTATTGTTTACGGATAAATACCAGATCATTATTACAAATAAATAGTGGATTACGAATAAATTCAAGACTGCAACTTATCTTTGCTGTTACACATTATAGTTGTGGACAGTTACTTTTAATTATACACAATGGGAAACAGGATACCTAACAGAAATTGAACTTGCTTAAATAAGATTTTTCATTAGACTAAGTTAATGGTCTGATTCTTATTTACACCATGGTATTTCCACTTTATACTGACAACAGAGATAATAACTAGTATAACAGATCCTCAAATACTTGTATAAATTATATTTACAGAAACTACAAGCCTGTTTAATATGGGGGTAAACCATCTTTGAAAATTGTAATAGATTGCGGAAGCTGAAAATCTCATTTGAGTTAAAAAGCTTTCAGATATTAGAGGACTGAATAATGGGTTATAATCAGTGAAATTATTGTATGCTTTATTAAGGACATGGACATATGACAAAAACTTCAGCTGGCAGGGCATAATTAAGAAATTATACTATCTTTATCAGCCTTGTTTAAGCAAATGAAACAGCAAATACAATGAAAGAAAGATTACCATAATCAGTACAAAAGCAAATATTCCCCATCAAAAATCAAGGCTGATTTCTGATACCAAAACTCTGCATTAAAAGAACTCAACCTTCTTTCCTCTTGCTGGTGGCAAACCTAATGCTGACCGAGGCCACCCGCTGCCCACGTGCCCCCAAGAAGAAGGGCAGCTTCAGAATTTGAGATGGAAATAGAGCTTGGGTTTTTTTTTTTAAAGTAACAGAAAATGGCCCAGACTGGGATGGAGAAGTCCAGCACTAGTGTCAGTTTAGAGACTGGAAGTTTTAACAGCAGTTTACAGCCAGGCTGAATTAACTTCCCCAAGCAAAGCTGCCGCAAGAGGCTTGGGAGCCGAACAAAGACTGTGTGGGGAATGCATCAGTGCACATAATTTAGATGATGTATCAATGCGACATACAGATGGAGGAGTCCTAATTGCATACCAATAGGGAAAGAAAGGCTGTCTATACATCTTCATACTTGGAATAATTTTCTTTTTAATTTTACATGTTACGTTGAAAAATATATAAAATATTCTCTATTAGACTCTATTAGATATAGAGTATATTTCTATGAAACTCCATTGCAAGTTTATAGCTTTCCTTCTACAAAGTTTATTAGTTGAATATCCTTTAATTTTTTAGGGCTATTTCAAGTGATCTTACGAAAAAGATACTAGTTAAGTCACTAAGACCTGTCTACCCCTACCTGTATACTAAACTTGATAGCCCGAAGTATTTTCAAATGCATTCTTCTCTGTGTATGTTCAACTTACACCAATGTTCATTTTAGGATTTTAAGTGCTACTAATTGCATAATAAACACTATTTTCTGTTGCTTCCTTTGTTGCTAGACAAGCGAGAAAAACTAAGCGGCCTCAGTGAAGAAACCTTTTTTTCAAGGTCACCTTTATGAATAGCAGAGATTAACTTACCAGGTTATCGATGTTCAACACCACTGTTTTGATTAAACATCATTCTAACAGGCAATGACAATAAAACAAGCTTTTCCAAGTCACCTTTCTGTGGGTAACAGATCGGAATTCTTAAATATAGTTAATGGCTGGGTATAACCATCCGTTTTGTCCGTATTTTCCAAAGCCACAGCATTGTGACATGTAGTATGATGCATCTGTGCCATTGATGTTAAGTAAGCATTTATGTCCTGGGAAAATACCGTTTGCTGTTTTTCATTCACTGTAGTCTAAGAGTCTAATGGCAGACAGGTAATCTAACATCCATTAAACGTGTAAATTATGTACTCATTTACAGACATGAAACAGTAGACAAATCTGTTAAGCACTTTGGTAAGACCATAATTTGAAAGCCACGACATTATCAAACCTCTCCACAGCTCACCACAGCTAATGCATTCAAATCCAACACAGTAAATTTGTTAATGCTGTCAAATCCAGTTTATTCGACACTGCTTATCTGCCAGGGGCAAATGTTTACATTTATCACTCCTTACGAGACATCCCTCTGGTTTCACTGGGAGGAGGGACATTGCCCTTGTATCAGGGAACAGAAATTTCCAAAATTTTAGCACTTTCAGCAGAAAGAAAAAAAGAAGAGATTGCTCTGCTTTACTCTCTGTTAGCAAGTTGGTTACAAATTCTGCCAGAGGAAGGCTCGGTGATTTAAAAAACGTCTCAATCACTCATCACTCAAAATTACGGATAAGAGAGTTGCGGGCTGCAGGAGAAGGAACCAGGCTGCCAGTGAAGCGGGTATTCAATTAAGTGAAACCCTCACGCATCACGGGGAACATGTGGGGGATTGTTAACACTTCCATTTTTACATATGTTTCTCCAAGCCATTGTTTTATTTTATACCAAGACAAATTCAGCAAGGTTTCTCGCCCTTATGTAAGCTGGATAAATACAAGAACACTTCACGTTTAAAATCCATTTTTTTCAAATTATGCTACATTTTCAGCAGCCTTGAAAAACCTAGAGCGGTTATCATTCCTTCCAGTATATTACTGCAACTTTGAATAAAAAACCCCCACAATTATCTAGTTCATCTAGTACAGGGCCTTGAGAGACAAGGAAAGATAACCGGAAAAGGAACAGCCCTGTCCTCCTGCTGCTTCTGCTCCTTGTTTGCCCTAGTCCATCCCAAACAGCCCACAAAAAACTCAAGCCGTGCAAGCGAGGCAAGGCCGGTACCACGACCATCGTAACCACCCCAACTTACCTCCGTCCCAGCCATGCCAGATCTCCGACTGCCCAGCTGATCCTGCAACATCCTGGTGCTCATTTAGCTCCAGATCTTGATTCCTAAACTGACTCTTGCTTGCGTAATTCGTATCTCAAGCCCAGTTTATGTTGAGTTACATCTACTTCCTTAAAGGAGGTATTTTTAAGTGGAAAAATATCTATCAGAAAAGCCACTGAAATACAGATTCTAGCATTGAAAGCCTCAATTTGCAGGCACAAGTGAAACTGATGCAGCATTTTCAAGCCCGCATTAGAGAAGTGAGTGAAGCAGAGTGGTTACTGTCTCCAGCCAGCCTGGGCATCTCTAGCTTGTGTTAGATTCCTCAGTGTAAGGATATCCAAGTTATTTTAAGTGCCATCTAAGACTGTGCTCCTTCCTTCTCACTGAGTACACAGGCTATGTCCTAGTAGGTTATAATTTTCTCAATTAACTAAAATATCCAGCCTCTTCCATCTCCTCAGAATAGCAGCCAAGATTGCACCCTTTATGGTGGCTAAAGCAAATTCTCATTGTCTGGTATTTCCAGCACATATCTCACAAATACACTGGCCTTGATTTTACAATCCTATTGTCTGCAAGACTGTTGCAACATTTTATAATCACAGCAAATATTCATAATAAATACACCTTAGCAAGCTCACAGTCTCCACTTGACTTTGGCCCACATGTAAAATTAATAGTCTAGGTGCTGCTTCTGCATTGGGATGCTTATCCAGGTACCTTGAAGCAATTTCACAAGCTTACGCTGCCACAGTGACTATGGTTTTTTCTTATTTATATGTGGAGTTTTCTGGGTTAGGGGGGGATGACGGTTTTTTACTTATCACTGAAAGTGAATAGGAGTAAGAAAATGCAGTTTCAGGACGGCATTTCTGTCAGGGTACAAATCTCTCCATGGGTACTCATGGGTACCAAGGCTTTCTTTCCCAGCAAAGCATCCCCTTTTGATCAAGATGTCACGCTTTGGGTGTAGAATGGCACCACCTCCAGCTGTAGCTCCTTACTATTAAATGGATAAAAGGTACGTAAACATTAAATGGAATAAATGGATAAAAGGTACGTAACAAACACTCACTGTAAGTTCTGAAGCCAAGTCCTGGAGCCCGGGCTGCTGGAAGCATCACCGATGACGTAGCCACCACTGTATCCTTGAGCTTCACAGATTTGTGATGCCTTGGGCCTTCTAGTGAACCTGACTTTTACTCCTGACTTTCAAGGACTCCTGAGAAGATCAGAGGTCCACAACATATTTTAGATGAAGTAAAAATCACCGTTTTTCTTCATATATTAAGACATGTCACGAGCGTCTTTCTCAGATTGCCTTCCAAGGTCTCACTTTATTACAAACCTGATGTTCTTCCTCATTTCCTGCCATCTTGCAGGAATTTCCTGCCAACTAGCACCTGAAACTTCAAAATAATTGAAAAGGGCAGATTAAACCTATAGAGATCCTCCTTGTTTGTCGTCTATTAAAAAAGATCCCCAGCAGATCTACTTCAAAAGAAAAAGCAGCTCTACCTCACTAACCTGTACAGAAAACATTCTCTAGGAGAAAATAAGCTATTACATTGGTGGGCAATTAAAACACTCAGATATGTTTCATACCATATTCCATGCACGTGCCAATATTTAAGCATCTGCCAGATAGCAGGTGGTTTGTAAATCATTATCTTTTCAAATTATGTCGCTAATGGCATGTGTGAAATGACTGAAAAATTACATGTTTCACCTTCTCCATCATTAAAATAAAATAAATTGCTGCAGTGCATTACCTAAAGCTCGAGAGCCATAAAGCACTGGCAAACCTGGGTTTCCTGCTCTCTACCCGACTCCATTAGACCTGCCTCCCCCATTAACGGTGAACAATACAGTCCGTGGTATTTGACTCTTACGACTTCTCTCTACCAGGAATAACTAAAGACCACCAAAAGCATTAGCAGCAACTAGTTCTCAAATGGAGCACAGCTATTAATTAGGAAGAATCAGCCAATTCTTTGAAGAGTATTGACAGCACAGTCTGGCTATAAAAATAGGGAAAGATTCCTGTAACAATATAGGGACATAGATGGAAAAACAAACTCAAAAAAATCCCTGTTAAACAAAGCATAATTAGAACTATCATTTTTGTTTTAGAGTGGAGTGGTAGAGAGCCTAATTATTCACGTATCAAAATATGGAAAAATATCTTGGGGGTTTTTAATAATGCTTTAGCTCAGAGCTCACTGTGGCTCCTTGCTCCTACTTCTCAACAGCTCGGCAAATTAGGAATCTAGCTTCTTTCCTGCAAGCTTAGTGTAGGCAGCATGTGGTGCGGGAACACTTGTCCTTCCAAGTCACACTGCTAACAGCTGAAGCTTCTGAGGATGAAAAGCTGTTACAAGCCCTTGGTTTAGCTGCCCAGATGCTGAGCGCAGCAGCTTTTGTTCTGCTTTCCCAAGCAGGCACACCTA
Source organism: Rhinoptilus africanus (assembly GCA_013400135.1). NCBI lineage: Eukaryota > Metazoa > Chordata > Aves > Charadriiformes > Glareolidae > Rhinoptilus > Rhinoptilus africanus. Next base: position 291,076 of record VXBO01002851.1, read on the forward strand.
CCGCAGCCTGCTGGGCGGTACAGAGAGCTGAGAGCAGACAGGATGCACCCAAGACTGTCCCGTTCCTCTTCACTCAGAGGAAGACCATGTCCATGGCAAGACATGTCCTGGCTGACACCAGCTGCCAGCTCAGAGGGAAAGGTCCCTTTCTGCCTTACGAAGTGAACGTGAGGCTTAGAAATCTGGTTTACATCCTGTATAAACGTATAGACAAAGGGAAAAACCCACAGCCCTCTACAACCACTCCATTAGGAAACTTCCTGAAAACAAGTGATCTTTAAAGATCAAGTTAAAGATCACATAAAGATACGTGGCTTCCAGGGTCTCCCCATATTACAAATAACAGTGGCAGAGAAGACACAGGCCCTATCACAAAACCAGGTAGCCAGCAGTTAAGGATCTGGATAGCAGGCTGACTTGATTTTTGTGCTGGAAAAGTTTTCTGAAATAAATAAAAGCAGCATGAAAAAAAAAAAGAACTGTCTCGCTTAAGATAGTTCATATTTTTTTCCATGCTAATTTTATACCACTTCTAGTAAATGAATAGTTGCTTCAAAAATTCATACTGTTTCCAGCTCCTGAGTATTCTAGGTGATTCGAGACTTCCAGATCTTTTACATCAAGATAACTGCCAGTTAAAATGAGGGATGGGCAATGCAGAAGTGTTCCTAAGTATCGGAGGAGAGCCGTTATGTGCTTTAGCTCAGTAGCCTTCTGGCACAGCCAATAAAGACAACACAATCGGGAAGATTCACTGGACGAAGGGGCTGTAAACAAGGCAAGAGTCGGTGAAAGAGTGTGCTGCAGTGCAGACACAAACTCAAGGAACACCCAACTCCGAGACAGTTCTATTTTGCTACCTAAACCAAACATATAAAATCATAGCCAATTCACACCGGATTTTTTTTTTTTCCATTTTAGAGGACTAGTGTATTAGCCAAGCCTTGCTAAAGCTTCACACAGATCTCACCCCGTGAATTACACCACCACAGCACCACCACTGATTGCCGTTATATTTTGACTGTGCCCAGCCTTTCTTGCCTTCTCCGTATTACCCTCTAGCATCAAAAGATCTGCTTCATTTACTTTAATCAAAAGCTGCCTGCAAATATCCCTGGTTAGTATCTAGTCTACACGAAGCACCGCGGCGGGGGCACACATCCCCCCTCGCCCATGCCCTGAACACAGCAGCCGACGGCCCTTTTGGGCCCTTACAATGGCTGCTGGGTGTACACAGCCTGCTCGAGTGCAGACCACCAGGCGTTTTCCCCCCCAGGGAGGGGAAAAGGGAGGTGGGACCCTTGGTCAACAGGCAGAGGGTCACCAGCCAACGGGGCCTTGGGACATGACCAATAGGTGGCCACAGCTCAGGTCCGACCAGGCTATAAAATGGTCCCCCACCGGAGACCCCTTTTGAGAGGTTCTCCCCAGAACAGCAGGTCTGTGATCAGGAGCCCTCCCTTTGGATCGAGATGTCATCCAAAGTAACTTTGCGGGACTGAGGGCCCTATCCCACCCACCACCCTGGCGAGTGAGCGCTGCTTTGGCGACCCTTGAGTGAGCCCTCGCCCCTTTGGGGTGAGAATTGCATCTTCTGGGTACCCTGGAGGAAGAGGCCTTCCTCTGCGAGTGAGCGTGGGAGCCCCTTGGAATCGTCACTCCTACGTGTCGTCCTTCTGACATGTTGCGTAGTGATAACTTCCCCAACCGGGACCTCAAACCTACACTTTGTTAGTTGTTATCGCAGCATTATTTCAGCTACCCGTGTTGTCTCCTTAGTTTCAGCTGTTTGGATTTAGTTACGAATTAACGTGAGCAACACCAGGCGATCCCTTTCACCTCTCGCTCCAGCGCGCCGTTAGCAGACCTCACCGCTCTTCCTAGCCCTGAATCCGACGCTGAGGGGAGCGGCGGTGTTTCCAGCACAGCTGGTGGTGTGCAGCTCAGCGACAGATCGCACTTCGGCACGTTAGTTACAGCCGAGGCAGACAGTCCCCTCTGCATTTCTGCTGTGTGCAAAATTAACCCTAATTCCCCATCTAGGGCTGTAATTTAATTTTGTTGATTACATTACGGAGCTGTCCTTCACAGCTAATGCCAGATAGAAATACACAGTATAAAATATACATCCCCAGCAAAATACTTTAAAACTTGTAAGTAGCTTTAAGTCCAGGGAAACTCTTTAAAAAAACAGATTTAATTTCCAGAAAACAGTCACTTCAGAGGACAAGGTAGCTAAAGGCCACATTTTTAGTGCTATTTACTCAACTAAAGATGCAGACGGATTTCGGGTTAGGAACCTGTTAAGGTTTTCCAAAGTATCTAAATTTGCATCTTTATTTATGTAAGTGCTTGTAAAATTTTCTCCTCTGTCATGTTTGAAAATGTAATTTCAGCTTCTCATTCGCCCAGGCTTTCTGAAACAGGTACCCGCTGTGAAGAATGCTTGTAAAGCAGTTTAAAAGGTACTTACATAGAATAAAACGCATAATGCTGTAACAAGTGCTCCGAGATTGTTATTTAAGCTGAAATCACTTTTGGCATTAAAATTTCACAAATAGTTTCAAATTTCTTTATGTCTCAGATGGAGGGTGCCTTATTAAGCTTTTCATATTCATCATTATAACAAGTGAGAGCCCCTGATCGCTGTGTTAAGCATCGTGATTAATACATTTTGGTCCAACTAATGACCACTTTGTACTTCTTGTTTCAGCCTACAACCTTCCCTCCCGTCTGTCTGAAATTTTCACGCCAGAAGCAGAGAATGCAGGAAGAGCACAGGAATAATCTCACCCATGGCCGTATCTCCTCCAAAGTCAACTGGTTTTCTCCAGTGGGCAGCAGAAAAGCCTCAAGAGGCAGGGAGCTGTGGGGAGGGCATTAAAACACATTGCGTAAGGGGCAGTGCCCTCCATTTTCATCATCCTTCACTCACATAATGCTTCACTAAAAATTACTCTCTAGAAATAACGGTGGACAGAAGTGGAGCACTGCACACAAACCTCTGCCTCACGCTTCTCAGCTGGTGTCATGCTCATTACTCAAAGATCATGAGCTTTGCAGATGACCCCCTCGCTTCTAACACTATGTTCAGAGCCTTCTCCTCAGCTCACCAGAGTTCATCTCAATGCTCCCGGAAATTCTTTCTAGGCAGAGTTTTCATGAAGATGTACATGAACTAGATGAAACTGAAAGACTGAAAACATACCCTTTTTCTATAACAGGGCAGAGTTTGATCCTTGTACTCCAGAAAGTATCAAATTTCAGGATTAAAACATGACTCAGAAGGGACCACATCCTTCATTACCAAAAGTAAAGAGAGCTCTTGTTGATAAATTGAAGGACAGCTTAGTTTGTGTTTGTCTTTTAATTTTTACCTACAAGTTCCTTGTCCTCCTAAAAGATGATGTAGAACCGTTTTTGCATGTTAATAGAAGCTAAGAGCACCTTCATATTGCTCCTTTCTTTCCAAATTGGCTAAAATTTTACTTATGCAGTTGATTCACATGCAGTAGGATGTTAATCTCAGTTCCCTTTCCTCTATCAAAAGCCAATGAAGAATTTCACCTTCTTTCTCTCCGAGGAGGGCTGTCCCCCCATGCATCCAGCCTCCCCTCCAGTCTCGCTGAAAGCTTCCAAAATAGAAATCATCCCAGCCAAGGACTACATGGCCAGCTTTATTCAGAGGAATAAAGTGACAGAGTGGTGCACCTTGCTTCAGGACAGTTATGGAGATCATCTTCTTGTTACCTTATCAAGGTCAATAGGAATTAAGTCAACGGCAAGTAGATAGCTTTGTGCAGAGACACAGAATCATCAAAATACCTGGCTTGGAAGGGACCTTCCAGATCATTGAGTCCAACTGTCAGCCTACCTCTGACAAAACCCATCACCAAACCTTACCTCTAAGCACACATACATTTCACAGTGATGGCAAGCGAAGAACTGCAAAAACATGCACTACAGATAGGAGTCCAAGAAATAGGGCAACAACCTGCAGGTAATTCCAGCCCCTGGGGGAAAAAAAAGGAGACGGGATGCAAAATTTTTACCTTGTTAGCAGTTCTTAAAAAGTAAGAAAACAAATCAAAGAGTAATGTATCAAGTCTTGGAGAACAACTACATCTCTACACCAAATATGCAACTAATCTTAGAGAAATGCAAAGTTCGTAATAAAAAAAAAAAATCTTGAATTTAAATAAATTAATAATGGCAATATTCAATAACAGAACTTGAAGGCATATCTAAAAACTCCTTTTGAAACTGGACCTCATTTTACAAATGGAAAAGCTGAAGAATAATTTTTAAGTGCCTGATCTCAATCATCTTTAATACTGTACATTAATTACGGATGGGTTAATAGAGTAATTATTTTATAATTAAAATCACTGGTAGGGAGTGATAGTGAAGGATAATATAAATAACTTCATCAAATGCAATGAGAAAATAACTGAAAAAAACCAGCTCAATAGATAGTGATGCACTTCATAAACAGAGTAAGGGATGGCTTTTGCAGATTTGACTGCTTCATCTGAAATAACACCTTCTGAGAGTGGAGAACAGAGAGAAAGAGTTCCATTTAAAATTTCCATTTTTTTAACAGAAACCCAACTTGTCCCAACATCACCACATTCAATGGCTGAAATAAATCATGGAATGGTTGTATAAGTGAATGGGAGTCTAATTATGTACCACAGGTAGTAAATGTCATGTTATGTTTCAATGATTTTATAGGTAAGAAGCTCATTTGTGTGCTATTTCCAATACGAGTTTTATCACTAAAACTAATAAATAATATATGTTCTGATTTTTAACAAAACACAGTTTCTGATCACAGCAGTTCATCTCGGTTAAAAGAGGGTCTGATACCTAGGGACAAGGCTAGGGCAAAGTTTAAAAAGCAAGTCAAGTTACATTAATTCTGCTCACCACCGCATAAATGCATACTGTATTCTTTAATTGCTTACCACCACTATAATTCCTTCCCATAAAGTTAATTGGCAATAAACTTTCTATGATGATATTAAGATTAGCCGGGGGGGAGGAGAAGGGAAGGCAAAAAAGCAAAAAGCTCCCAATCATTTTCCAGTTCTTTTGCAGGAGTCACCTTTCCCCAGCAGTCAACAAACCGCTATTACCATACCACAGATCACAGCATGGCATCTCCTTCTTTAATTTCCCGTCTCTTCCTATGACGAAAGTGTTTGCCCTTTCCTTTAACTCCGAGTTAGCCTCCTAGGTTGTATAAATCAACACAGCAACATTAGCTTTGACGGAGCTGAGCCAGTTTACAACGATTGATGACACAACCCCTTGTCTGCACTCCCAATTAAATATTAATTAAAAACAAGCAAACAAACAAAATATCTTGCCAATAGAGGATTGGAAAGCCTATCCAGCGTTATATTATTTCCACTGATAATCAGGACATTACAGATGAAGGCCTGGAGCTTGCAAAGAGTGAACTGCGGTAGAAGGAGGGAGTGATCCAAAATCTCTGTGCAACGCAGTGCCCAAACCTTTCAAAACAGTCTTCTGCTCAGAGGTGTAAGTCCTACGAGAGTGTGTCTCTATTTTTTATACTTATAAAGTGTGCAGCAATGTGCTGCCTTGTTATTGAAGTCACACTTCTGTCCTGATTTATACCAGTCCATGGAGGACGTGGATTTATCACATTTTATAATGGTGACGGGCTCCCAAGCACGCAATCCATCTCTGGAGAGAAAGTCAAGACCAGGATGAATTTTACATTGCCTGTAGTTATTTCAAGATCTAGAAATTCAAAGTAGATTTCTGTAGAGTCAAAACGTGGAGAAAAGTTCTGTAAACCAGAGCGAAGCAGGCCAGGCGCTGACAGAGGGATAAAGTTGCTCCATAATTCAGCTCAAGGGCAGGTCTCAAATCATACAATCACAGAATGGTTTGGGTTGGAAGGGACTTTAAAGATCATCCAGTGCCCCCCCTGCCCTGGGCAGGGACACCTCCCACCAGCCCAGGCTGCTCCAAGCCCCGTCCAGCCTGGCCTTGAACCCCTCCAGGGATGGGGCAGCCACAGCTTCTCTGGGCAGCCTGGGCCAGGGGCTCACCACCCTCACAGTGAACAATTTCTTCCTGATATCTCATCTAAAGCGACCCTCTTCCCGTTTGAAGCCATCACTCCTCCTCCTGTCACTACGTGCCCTCATAAAAAGTCCCTCCCCAGCTTTCCTGTAGCCCCCTTCAGGGACTGGACGGCCGCTATAAGGTCCCCGGAGCCTTCTCTTCTCCAGGCTGAACAACCCCAACTCTCTCAGTCTATATTCATAGGAATCAGCCTTTTAAAAACAGGTTTAAAATGTGAAAAATGAGGGGGGTGTGTGTGTGTCTGCATTTTCAAAGGATTCTAAAAATCCTCTTTCCTAACAGCTTCCTAACTCTACAGACCTGAGTGGATGTCAGCCCATAACCACTGTGGGAGCTAATGAGCTTAATGGCCCAGCTAAATTCATCAAAATCATTTGCAGCACACCACAAGAGCGGGCAATTTACAGCAGAAAGTCTGGAGCACCATGGCTGTCACCAGTTCAGTTATAAGCATCATAAATCCAGAGATGATGGATGACTCCTTCCTTTTGCTGATAAAGGGAACTGCCACTGTTTTCTACGTGCTCAAGGTTAAAAGCAATGGTTTACCTGCTAAAATATCTGTTTGCAAGCTCCTCCGGGACAGACTCAGAGGTCATTTATTTGCCTGGCTACAAAGATAGCTGAAGGTGAACAGACTAACCTCGCGCCAGCCAATTTTCAATTTGAACCATTAAGACAAAAAACACGTGAAAGATGATTTGTTAGAAGGTGGATGTCTCCAGATTAAAAGCAGCAATAAGACTTAAATTTTCATCTTTTCTTTATTTCAAATTTACTATTGTATACTCTGGATTTGTTTATATATTTCATTACTGATTAGTACATTTATTGTTAAGCTTTTGTAAGTACAGGGCTTGGGTCTAGCTCTGATAACACCCTCAGGTCAACTTTCCCACTTGTACCCAAAAACTGCTGATCCTGCTTGGTCCCGGCATCGCTGGAATTAATGAAGTGTGATCATGATATGCTTCATGAGAATGTGAGATTCTTGTGTCATGAGATATACGATATGAAACATACCATGTGTCTCCTACGATTTGAGACAACAGAAGAGCTCTCTGCCAGGCTGCGGTATCCCGTGCATTCACCTTTCAGTCCGGTAGCAAGCAATATTCACCCCTCCAGAGCACTTTATTATGGGAGTATCTAAAACACCTCCTTAATCACAGCACGTATCTCAAGCCTGTCTTTTTAAAAGCTGGTGCCTCGGTTATTTTCCACTGTTGATTCTGTATTCTGGGCAAGCAGCACATAAAGCTCTAAGCTCATCATTGTCAGTAAAACTCTCATGCATGTAAACAAGGGCTGAACTTGCCTGTTCTTTAAGAACAGAGCTCAGGCCTCTTTTTTGATCCAAGACCATGCTGCTCGTACAGTTTCTGAAGGTTAAGACAAGTCTGGTCTTAAAAAAAAAAAAAAAAGGTGACACACAAAATCAAATTCTGATTGCAGTCTGGTCTCTGAATCAGCAATTTAATTTAGCTGGTTTTTATAAATGTCCTACTCATGCCACGGTACACAATAATGTCCTTACATAATAAATAGGAGGTCATTTAAAAAGGAAAATACTAAAGTGAGAAAGAAAATTACCAAAAAACCTCCAAACATGTAAAAGCACTGCATTTCTGCTGCTGCTACTGCCTTCCTCCTTTCATTCAAGCTGAAATCCACCTGAGGTTCACATAGACCATTAAAACTTGAGATTTGCTTAGAAGAAAATCATGATTAATAATGCAGAAAGGACAAATCCAGCTGTACTTGACCTTCTGTGGTAGCTCATCCATGTCAGCTGCAGACTTACGGCAGCTATTCCTAGCAGCACTGCATGAGTTTCTTCCACTTCCCCTGTTTGTCACTAGATAGTCAGTGAGACCGCCATCAAATTCCCAAAAGCCATATCCACTGCTTAAGAGCCCTTAAGCACCGGGAGAAACCCCGGGTACCAGGAGCCGAGGTTCTGTATTTAGCTACAGAGTAGTTATAGGCCAGACAACGCACACCTCCACGCCGTGCAGATGGGCCTCAGCCGTCTGCCAGTGGAGCTCCTAAGGGTCCTCCATGGACCCATGGCATGTCCATACAACAAAAAGATCTTACAGCAGCCAAAGGAAACCTAGTCCTCCACAGATAAAGTTCCCCGAGCTCTTTATACACATAAAATGAAGTTTCAAAACAGGCTTGTACTTAAGATAGTTTGAGGTGAAGATTTTGCAGAGGTCTGAGAGTGGACTATGGTCCAAGCGGACTATAAGTCTAAGAAGGACGTATGGTCCTTCACCCATCGGCACCACAGTATTAGAAGACATGGAAAGGACCAAACACAGAGGAAGCTAAATTGCAGTGTGGTCTCCTCCGTCCTCCCCACTGAGGCCGCATCCAGACCCGAGTTAAGAATTACTATCCCAATACTAAAGAATGGAAAGTGAAAAATATTTAGCACACCTGAAGACATTTCACAAGCAAGGATGGAAGAAACTAGCCCCAAATTACCTACATAAAACCAAACTGCAGTAGACGCAGAAAGAGAACTGCCTATTTCTGATCTCGAAATGGCTCTAACATGTATTTCGTTAGGAGTGTATTTTTTCCCCAGCACTTGGAGATTGGATCAGGCTCTCTGAAGCTTTTCACATGGAAAGACAGACATATCCTTTCTATTATTTCCAAATTCAATAACTAAGACCAGTTATATAAAAGTCATGAATTCCAGCTGCAGACAGAGTTTTCTCCTGCCTGTAAACAGTATTTCAGCAGCAGAAGTGAAAATACCTAAATGCATTATTCAGGAATGTAATAAGAAATGGTTGCTTAAATTTAAAGATCAATTTATGTTGCTGTATGAAGCAAAGAAAGGTGCTTATTTATACAGCATGTGTCTAAACTGACATTTTCAAAACTACTTTCAAGAACAAAGATACCCTTGTGATACACAATTTAAATTATAAATTGAATCCAAGATAAAGCAGTATTATTGTATTAATAAATATTTTACAATTTCCATAGCAGTTCTCAGCATCTTACAGCCATCTCCAACCTGTAAGTACTTACGTACTGCAGCACTGATGAAATGGCTTTCCAGCCAATATATGCACACTGTAGGTGGCTGTAGGGTTTAAAAGAAAAAAAAAACCAACAAACGGTCACCTACATCTGGTCAACATTAATCCATGACTGAGCTTATAAGAAATTATTCTGTCATCAAGGTTAAAAGTAGATATGTTCAACTGAACTGATAGCAAACTTCCCAGTGTAGTATTAACTATGCCAAGCATGTGCTCAGCCTATAATCAGGACTTTTTTATGTCTTTGTTCCAAAATATCTTCATGCCATAGATGTCTACTCTGCAACTGTAGGAGCAGAGACACTGTTTTGCGCCAGTAGAGCTACTGACAGCTGCTTTATGAGGTTCATTCTTACTGGCAAATAGGCCAAGAGGAAAAGTATACTTTGATTAAAACACCTGGTGAGGGAAGAGAAAGGAAAAAGCAAATCTAATTTTGTTTGCTGAGTGAAAGAAGGCCAACAAACCTTACACAAAGTTTAAGTGCCTTAGTGGTTGCCCTCACCTATGTGAACTGCAGCATAGCTCGATAACCAGTTTCCCAAAGCAGTACTTCACCTTAGGGCGAAAGGCAAATTTAAGCACTTCTCTGAATATGAACACACTTAAGTACATCCTTAAAAGTCAGACACATGCTCAAGTGATTGACCAGGTTGTGGCCTAAAGACGGGAAGACTCCAAAAAACTTAAATGATCCAGTAAAAGCACCAAAACTGCAGTGAAACTGTTTGTCACACGATACAGAAACTTGGGTATTCTTAAAGTACCCGTCACAAATTATGGTGCACTTCCTCCGTATTACGCAGTAAGCAGCTGTCAGAAACACTCGTGCTATTTTGCTGCCTTCAAGAGAGCTGTATCATTGCACATGACAGCAGAAGCTGCCCTGTAGGCAATGAGAAACAAGTTCAGGCAGATACCTGCCCTCAACCTGGATCTCTCTCCATCAGTGGAAACGTTTTGTACTAATACCTTGGGGCACGGAGATGATCCTTTTGTTCTGTCTTAGTTCAGCAACAGGCACGACGCTCTGTGATCTGTGGTTTCAGAGGGACCCGCGTGCTCCACTTCCCTACAAAACCACAGAAACCTTCTCAAGAAATCTGAGACCTTCTAGCTCTTAGATCAGCTTATTATTCCCTCATGCAGAAGACATTAAAAAATCTAACATTTTAAATTGCAACCTAATTAAAATGATATATATTTCAAGGCTGTTTGTGATATTTTGTGCAAAACCACTTATATTGTAAAACATCACGTTAGAAAGTTTCTTTATGGACGTCAATGGCTATTTTAATAAAGCTTGTAATTCAATGAAGTATTTACTCTCTTTTTCATGAAAGAGTAATTGAAATGTTAATTCAAATTGGCTTGGACAGATCCAAAACCTGACTAATTGAATGTAAACAAAAGATAATGAGAAGTAGTAGTATGCCAAGTTGACATCTTCTGTAGTAACAAGGGAAACGTGGTTATCATTCCTATTCTTGAATATTTTCCTAAATGATCTGGAATGGTGAGAAATAATCATATTAAGAAAACTGGCGAATTATTCTATATTGGAAGACATAGTTAACATCAGGCATACAGAGTAGAAAACTGGGGTGGGGCGGGAGCTGGGGGGGGAATCTCAATTCGGACACATCTGATGTCATGACAACATCTTATCTAATACAGATGGTGAAAAATAACCCAAAGCATACATTGTTGGACTAACAGAGAAACTAGGGAAGAAGTGACAAGGAAAACAATCAGGTGGCAGTGATGGCGACCCAATTAGACATAGCTGGAAAAACACGGTTGGGAGTACCCATACATAGAATAGCACGTCCACGCAGGAACTTGCTCAGTAGAGGAATGAGTCCAGCAGGAATACCTGTTCTCCAAAAAGACATGTGGAGCCAGCTCCCAGGAGCAGTCTGCAGTCAATGAGAAATTGGGAGCACATGGAAGACGGGCCAGATCCCACTGGCATCACCGAGATGTGGTGGAAAAAGGAAGACCTGGGGAACTACAGGCTGGTCAGTCTCATCTCTGTGCCTGGAAAGATCATGGAGCAGATCCTCCTGGAAACTCTGCCAAGGTACATGGAAAACAAAAAGGTGATCAGTGACAGCCAACGTGGCTTCACCAAGGACAAGTCATGCCTGACAAATCTGGTGACTTTCTATGATGGGGTTACAGTGTTGGTGGATAAGGGGAGAGCAAAAGATGTCATTTACCTGGTCTCATGCAAAGCGTTTGACACTGTCCTGCATAACATCCTTGTTTCTAAGCTGGAGATACATGGATTTGACCATGGATAAGGAACTGGCTGGATGGCCGTGCCCAAAGAGTTGCGCTCAACAGCTCAATGTCCAAGCAGACAATGACAAGTGGTGTTCCTCAGTGGTCGGTATTGGGACCAGTGTCGTTTAACATCTGCGTTGGCAACGTGGACAGTAGGATTGAGTGCACCCTCAGCAAGTTTGCTGACAACACCAAGCTGTGTGGCGCAGTCAACACGGCGGGGGCAAGGGATGCCATCCAGAGGGACCTGGACAGGCTTGAGAAATGGGATCAGGCAAACCTTGTGAAGTTCAATAAGGCCAGGGGCAAGGTCCTGAATGTGGGTCGTGGCAATACCAAGCACAAATCCAGGCTGGGTGGAGGATGGATTGAGAGCAGCCCTGAGGAGAAGGACTTGGTGATGCTGGTGGATGAGAAGCAAAGCATGACCCAGCAACGCATTCTTGCAGCCCAGAAAGCCAACCGCGCGGGGCTTTGAGCAGCCTGGTCTGGTAGGAGGTGCCCCTGCCCACAGCAGAGGGGTTGGAACTACATGATCTTGAAGGTCCTTTCCAACCTAAACCATTCTATGATTCTATGATAAAGGTAACGATACGCTTAAATGCCTCGTTAAAAGGGGCCTCGAGGACCAAAATATATGCAGCCAAGTGAAAGGACATAATAAGTAGTTTACACCAGCCTATGTATATTTGTTTTCATTAGACGACAGCTGAATTTCCCTTAGTCCTTTATTCCAGCACAAGGTGGGTACTATTACAAATGCTATTGCAAAAACTTGCTGAAGTATCATATAAAATATATAACCTGGATCCCTGAAAGGAAAATGAGTGATTCAACATGGTGAGCTGAAGTGTCGTAGTGCTGGATAAAGAGAAAAGAACAGAGAAGAGACTAATGGACTGAACACCTAAAAAACCTGCATGAAAGTCTTCTCAAGGAATGCTGGAAGCTTAAAGGAGGATTAAAGAGGTGATAGGAAGTGGATAGTCTTTTTGATCAGAGTTGAGCTAGCTTAACTAATAAATCTGCCTTCCATCTATAAATTATGACTCTATATTAAATAATTTGAAAGAGGAAATTCAAGTATCTTCTCTTATTTTTCTGTATGTAACTGGCATCTCAATAAACAAATGTAATTAGGTATTTTAAAAGAACATTATAAATGACTCTCCCCTCTAACTAGTTTTCAGCAAAAGTATGATTTTATGCTCCTGATTTTTGAAGCTGACATGTTATTAGCATCATACATTATGTCTGAAACAATTGGAGGAAACAGAATTGATAAAACAGAAATAGAAAGTGTTCAGAAATGAAAAAGTAAAACAATAACATACTCTGAAACATTCATCAAAACTTATTAGCAATAAATTTTAATCAACAGTCTGTCACTTCCCATTGAGTGAAAACAGAGATGCTATGCTATTCCCACTTACTGATATAATATAACCAGCGTTACAGAAAAATTGGTTATCAGTTGAACTTTCAACTCAAATCAGAAGAAAGTAGCAGGATGAAATAAAATTGAAATAGGGAAAATCAATGCAGAAGAGTGTGGAAGAGCGTGTATGTCCAAGAAGCAAATTGTTCAAAGAAGATACAGCTGCAAAAGATGTATTAAAGGCCTGAAATGAAAGTCCACCCCCCTCAAGTCAATGGAAGATCTGTAAGGAGGCAGGCACACAGAGTGTGCAGGATATAACTAATTTGCCTTTCCAAGGCTTACTGCAAATGCGCACATGCAGGGAACGAAGAGAAGTGAAGCATCCTGAAGATGTACCCAAGCCAGCATTAACCTTCCCACCTCGGGTACATACCGCTGAACTCAGCCCGCAGCCTAAAAAACCCACCCCAAAGGAAGAGCCCTGTGATGCCACCACTACAGCAACATTTGTACCCAGACTCCCCAGCTGAACGTCGCCACTGACTTCCACCAGCTCAGGATGTGTCTCCTTAAATCACCCTTTATTATTCCAGTGGTATAGGAAAATTATTTGAATAATGTTCAAAACACAATTAATAATCTCCTTGGGGAGAGAACTCCACTTACAGGTTATCAATCAAAAGCCAGATCTCCTGTCCACACAGGGCAGTCTTAAACAGTGATGTGTCTAACAATTAATAACCGCAATGTGAAGGAATTACCAGTGATACCAGTATTAAACTAGCAAACTAAGGTTACAAAAAAAATCCTATAATAAGAATAAAAATTCATCTGCAAACCCCTGTTGGCCTATAATAGCATTTTGGATGTTGGAGTTCGACTTACGCAGAAGACCGGCTACACACTGCCACAGTGAAGCAAAGGGTAGTTTGCTCTTTCCCACAAAAAGCTAGTATTTCAGGGGTGATAACTGGGCAGAACAGATACTACCAGCACAGTCTCCACATTCTCAGCAGAAAGAAATAATTTTTCACCCCTCCATTTTCTGCCATTTGAGTAACTGCAGCATTTAATTTTAAAATTGGTCAAGTTTTGATTCCTGCAACATGACTTTGAGAGTCAAAGTATCTGGATGCAAGAGACTTAGACCTTGTAGAACTGCTCATTATCCTTCACATTACCATTCCCATGAGATATTATGCAGTCTGTCAGTAAAGCATGTTCTGCCATAATCTAACTTTATGACTACAGGTAGAGAAGGTTTTGAATTATATCAGTAGAGTCATGCCAAATATCATGTAAGATCAAATATTCATGTTTTGAAATCCATTGTCTTTTTGAAGGGTACATTTCCAGTATTCACACAACATTCCCAGTTTTACTCAAAAACCTACAGCCCAAATGAATTACTTGAATGTTATTCAAAAATAATAATTGTATTATAAATTATATATGTGTAATATAAATATATAGAAATAAATTATCTATTTAATATAAATACATGTAAAGTATATTTAATTATAATTTAATATACACTCACAAGTGCAAAACAATTTATATGGTCTGATGCCTTATATTCATTTAACAACTCTGCTCTGTTATCTGTCCTCTAAGTGACAATGCCGTACCAATTAAAAGAAATTAACTGTCTGCTTTGGATCACGTTAGTCTCAACACTAAAACCCAGAGATCTGATGGAGAGCAATGCATTCCTCTTTTGTTAAAAGAGACCATCCCTTTCTTTGGCAGACTTCATCATACACTGTGTGCATTCTTCCCTCTATCCGTTTGACCATATAGCTATAATCTTTAATTAAGGGAAGAAGCTAAAAGAAAAGTTAATAATAGCATTCTGAAACTATTAATTAAAAACTGAAGTATTCCTCCTTGGATTGAATGGCTCGCTGTATTCCTAAAGGCAAATAATGATACTGAGATCCAAAGTAATCCATCCTCAATGACTACCACTCCTTGTCATTTGATTGCCTCGATACAGTAGATAAATTCAAATGGCTCCAGTTCAATTTGAGGCATATGAGTGTGAAGAGCACAGTAATAATAAAACCAATTGACTTCAACTGGCTCTGCATGTGGAAGTGACTACAAGCGATATCTCTTCCTCCGCCGTTAACACAGGCAAGCGGGTTATACTTTTGCATCGAGCTCCGTAATCATAAAATAATTAAAAATAGTCTTACAGCTACCTAGAAATAGAGCTTAATACCAGGACTAGCCATATAAATACCAAATATATATGCTACAAGCTGATTAGCCATGGACTTCCCTGAAAGTCAATTTAAATCAATGGGAGCACACTCAGTCGTAAAAAGGAGCCTTCAAACATCCTCACCTTCGCATCCATTAAATAACTTAATCTTTCTAAACAAGCTGGCACAATTTGCCCTTCCACTGAAAAATATACCTGAAAAACATAACTAAAATGAATGTAAACTGAACCAAGGACAAACTGCAGAGAGGACAAGGAAACAGGAGTATTTGCCAGCAAGCAAAACAAAAAGAAGAGTGTGAAATGATGCAAAACAAAAGCAGGTAAAATAACTTATTAACAGAATCCCACCAAAACAAAGGTTAATGAACAGTGAAAAGCTTTTCTCTTCAGCCTGTATTGAAATAAACTTTAAAACAGCTCTTGCAAAAGAAAGGGCTGTGGCCGTCCCGCTCCACATTAAATTGTCTCTGTCTGAAATTCTCTGCCCCCCAAGGTAACTCATCCCCCAAGAGGCAACCTCAAATTATGGCTAAGGTAAAAGCCAATGGATTTGAAAGGGACGTTCTTTTTTCATCAGGATAAATCAAAGATATAGTCTCAAAGGAAAAAAAATAATCTGACCCCCTGCATATGAAGAGGGCTCATGCGTATTCAAGCACCTGCTGCATCACAGCTTACAGCGTCCTGGTCCCGCCAGGTCTTCCCTGCCTGCCTGCGCTGTGTGCCTGGGGCAGCCACCATTCCTGCGGTACCTCACTCCAGTCACTGACCGACAACTCAAAGCCAAATGAAGAAACATCAAAAATTGTCCCTATGGCTTCTCAGCTGAGGATCCTTTAACCTCAGTTGAGGCTTTTGGCATTAAAATAAGGGTTACTGTGTTCTCAGAGGCATAGGCACATCCTGTGGTTCCACGGACATTCACGGAGGCGCAGGTTCAGACTGCTTTGGAGATACCAGCTACTCCAGGTTCACACCTGCAAATGCAAGTCAGAAAAGGGAAACTGTGTGGAGATCTTGGGGCACACAAAGTCAATACTACACCACTTTAAAGCTTGAATGCTTTTAAATGCCATATTTAAGCCTCCAGAATTTAATTTGGATTTCAAAACCCTGATGAGGTTTCATGGTATTAGCTTCAGTACCCTAGTGTAAATTTTATCTCAGATACACGTATTCTCTCTCTCCCCATCCCCGCAGCTGTGGCTGAGCACAGGATTTCCATTCACTCTTGGTCATAATCTATCGTGAATCACTCTTTCCTACCATAGTCCCTCCACTACATCCCACTTCCAGAAGGCTGCAAATTAATTTGGGATTAAAGCTATTATAAAATCCAGTATTGCTGCATAAACCCACAACTTACTGAATGGACAGAAGGTTTGTAAATTATTAATCATCCTGGGAGCAGGAAACTAGGTTGTTTTATAGGCAGAAGGTAAGAGGTCCTATTTATTCTCCTTTATTTTTTCCTCCTGTTAGCTAAGCTCTCCAATTGAAAGCCTAAAACAAAGTTTTTACCCTTTCTGACGCTCCAATATATCACCATCCTGGAGTGAACACTTCTACCAAGACTGAAAAGCGATTTCACTCCACGCTCTTGCTTTTTTCCCTACACAGGCTGAGCACTGCAAGGAGTATGGACAGCACATCCAATTACGGCACTGCAGAGAACGCGCTTTGCCAGGAGGAGAGGAGAAAGGTCAGATGCCACAACGAAGCTCTGTGCACCTCTCCACCGGGTCAGCTTGAGCTGCCCTCCTTAACTCCACAAACCTCTTTTAAAATCTCTTCTTGCTTCTTCCATCAGCTGAAATGGGTAGAAAGCAAACGCCTCCCGAGATGCCGAAGGCAGTGGGACTTACTGTGGTCTCCCAATCTGGAAATGTCACACCTCTTCACTCCAGCTAAAAGGCATCGGGTGCCCAGCTGAGTTAGCCCAAGGACACACCAAGTTAATTTTTCCATTTATTAGCCTCATAAATATGTCTGAGTACTGCCACTCCTTGCATGTAACAGTTTATATGCATTACCGCCCATAGGAATTTAATGAGCTCTCCATTAAGCCCTGAATTTCCTTATATCTGATGCTGGGACAACCGCCACGCTTGCCAGAGATCCTCTAACTGTTTTAGGAAAAGATTAAAACCTTTGACCCGTGTCTGTTTTCATTGACATCAATAAAACCCTGCCCAACTAACTCAGTGAAATTCTGGGGGAAACACACCAAGAGAGTTTGGTTACTCATTAAACTTGATCCCAGCCACTCATTAGTCTGTGTGCATTTTTATTAGAAAAAAACCTAAACAGATAACCATATCACACGAACAGACATAAGGAACAAATCCCACCAAACTTCAAAATAAACTCTGAGGGGAAAAAAGCTAAGCTAAGCTAACCTTCCAAACAAATGAGCACTGCTTAATTAAGTTACCCAAAAAACCCCAAGGTGTATAATATGGGAACCACGACAAACCAGACCAGCACTGCTTGAACTCGGTAGGAATTAATCACGTCACTTGAAGTAATTATGCCAGAAACTAACTAGAAGGGCATCACACATACAAAATGTGAATATTTTTTCTACTTAATTAGCATTGCCTGCTCTCCCCTTCCACTGCTGCCTCTCAGCCCTTTGCTGCCCAGTGTTGGCAGAGGGCTGCTCACTTCCCTTCCAAGCACTCACCCTTCCTATGCTCCTCACCTAACAGCTCCAAAAATCAGTCTGACGAGTTTAATGCCACCTCTGCGCTTGCAGTACAGCTCTTGTATTATTTTGTTACCCAACGGGAACGATCCAAAAGCTGACCTACAAATTCAGAGTGAGTCTTAATCAATAGGCTCAAAAATGTCACAAAACAAAACGTGAAACTGGAGCCTGACCTCTTCTGTTGCTTCCACGAGCCCCGATTTCACTTCCCGAGTCAGCTCAGGAAGCAACAGCAATTTGGTGGTGTAGGAATTAACCTGTCCGTCTTCAGAGCTCCCACACGAGCAACCTTACTGAGCTTACAGAGTGAGCTGGGCATCTCCTCAATCTGCCCTTCAGGAGCTGAGGAAAAATAACATTAAAAAAATTAGAGCGAGGGTAATATCAAATTTAATTTGTCTTCTCCTCGGAAATGAAACACCCCAAGAGCAGAAAACTACAAGTAAAGCATTCCCTTTAAGTTCACACACAACAATTTGGGATTCCTGTAAAGGGAAAAATGGAAATGAAGAGCTGGGGGTAGATTCACAGACCTGAAGGGGAAGGAAGAGGACGTGCCAAAATTTTATCTTTCATGGACATAAAAAACAGGTCAAACATTGTCCTGTGCCCAGGGCTGAATCCTGTCTCCTCTAAGAGCATGAACCCTTCGGCATGCTCTCAGAAGCATTTGTATTCAAGGAGGCTACTGCTAACACTGCTTAACTTCACACAAATAAAGAAACATCTATCGCAGGAAGGAACTAGAATGTGGGGAACTATTCCTCCTCTAGGCAAGAAAACCGGCATTTAAGCTGCATTTTCAGTACATCTAAAAGTCTTCAGAATGAAAGTGTTTGATTTTTCACAGTTGTGGAGCTGGGATGGGCATCCCCCCGTAGCTCTGCCTCTCACCGCTCTGCCCGGGAGCGCACGGGACCTTGCTCTTCTGTTTCCTAAACTCTGGGCAGGAACTTCACCAAGATGAAAAAGGTAATTATAAAGTGTTATTGCCCTTTGCATTATTTTCAGAGCAGAGATTATATATATATATATAAAATTAGCTGTTAGGGACTCAATTTACTTGCAAAGAGAGCAAATCTCTTCTTTTTGTTAGAAAACTCACCAATCTTGCTGTAAGTCGTGTTTCCACTCGATTACAAATTTCCCATCAACTTCGCCGGGATTTGGAGTTCTTCTCTGCTTTTATGGAAATTGAAAACGATCATTACCAAGCAGAGAAAGATGGTATTTTGAATGAATGATAGTGAGTACTACATTTATTTTGATAGATGAAAAGGAAGTATCACTTTAGGAGTGAAACATTAATCTACGCGTAGTTTTAATGTAAAACCTCATAGCTTTTGAGATACAATTTGGTAGGAAACAAATCTGGTAGGAAAAATGAGCTAATCCTAATATTACCACAGGGAGAGTCTTCAGAAATGTATCTGCACATACGGCAGCAGGGCAGGCTGAGACACTCTTCTGTCACACGCTGAAATCGGGTATGCGGCAGAGGCTAGAAGAAAGAACCCAAAATAACAGGTTTTAGCTTTCAAATATCTCCGGGGTTTGTGGCTGCAATAAAAAGCAAATACTCTTTTTTCCCCCCCTTTTTTTTTTGTTTCAACATTTCAGGTTCATTCACATTTATTCTTTAGCAGCATGTCATCAGAGGAAAATCTGGGATGTAATTTGTGTCTCCGCCAGCACAACTACAGACAGGTTCTAATGCTGGAAATAGGCTCCCAGATTTGTTTTCAAGGAAGATGACATCCTGTCCAGGAGTTGGAAACTGCTGAGCCCAAATCTCGGCCATTCATAACCTCGGAGCGGGACAGATGAGGAGCCTGGGAAGAGCCCGGGAAGAGCCCTTGCCCGCTCTTCGTGTTGGACGGGGCCCAAACATCTGGTGGCTCCTTCAGGAATTTACTTGAACCTTCAAATCTTCTGTTTTCCACAGCAGAACTGAAGATGTAGAAGGAAGGAAGGAGGGAAGGACAGAAGAAGGGTGAACTAGGAGTTGCTAATTTAGAGGCAGTAATGGATTTGCTAAGCTAAATTTCTCCCTGGAAGCTTAGCAGTCTTTCTATGTTCATAGAGTCCAGTTCTCTGACACTACTTACATGCAATAAACTATAACAAAGGGAAGATTTCTCCCTTCTTATTGCCACTCTCTACTCTCACAGTGGCCCACAAGCCAAAAAAAAAAAACAAAACCAAAACCCACAAAACCAAAGACAATTCGAGAAAGGACAGGAATACTCTTTAATATCTGTTCTTGCCCAAATTGGAAATTTTATCTAAGACAAATGCAAGATAAATTGTACCATATTTCTTTTTCCATCTGAAAAGGGGTTTCTGCCGATTCCAGATTCTGCACTTGTTTGTAACTCTCCTTATTTCCCAAGAAATCCTTTGCTCTCTATTTCCTTAGAATTGATTTTTCTCTCTCTGACTCTTACAAACACCTCTCCTTGTACACTCTCTACAATAAATGGAGCTTAGCTTAAAATTCAGGTCATACATTGGAAGCAAAATCTTTCATATGAGTTCCAAACTTTTTGAATAACATTCCTCAATATCTAGCTCTCTCTCTATATATATAAATAGAGACGGGGGTTGGGAGGCACCTCTCTAACTATCTACTCCAAGCCCCAAAAGCCTCACTCATACCAAAAGAGCAACTCTTCAAATATTTTCCTGTCCTTTCCCTGCTAGTCTTTCATTTTCCTGTCCTCGGTATATCACACAGTGATTAGAGGAGCTACAGCAATTGATGCCCTTCAGTGGCCTGTGTCTTCTCGGCACTTGTTAGATGGGCTCTCCTTCATGTCAGTGGGCTGGGTCACATTAGGAACTAATAAGAGCATCGCCACCGGGCAGCCAGGCTCCCTGCCGCCAGCGATGGCTCTCCTCCTGTGTTCTTTCATACACAGCTGAAAAAGCGTCTGCTAAGGCTTGACCTCGTCTCTGCTTTTGCATTTTATTCTTTCTTCATAGCCTTCTTTATCACAAAGAATACACCTTCCCCTACTTTTCCACCCACAGTGAAAAGCCAGGTACTCTATGCTATTTTTTTAAAAAGCTGGTTATAAATATATTCGGGGAAAAATTTGCACATCTGGCTAGCAAAGGCTAGCAATTTGTCTCTGCATCCTTTGCTACCGATTGTTTGCTTCTTTGTTTGGTTTTTGACAAAAAGCTGGTGCTGGATGATTCACATGCCGGTGTCTAACTCCCGCTCCCGTCGGTTCGGCTGCTCCTCTGTCACTCCACATTCCAGCTGTCACTTCAAACCTGCCTCTGAGCGCTTCTCGCTGGCCACCTCCTGCATATCCCTTCATTTCTTGCATCCTTTACCAGAATCCATGACCCTCTTCCCATCTCAACCCATACACTGCAGCACCGCATTAGGAAAACTTGGGGCTTATTTTGTTTGTTTGTTTATTTTTTACAGGCGCTCCTGAACCACAGCTTCTATTTAATCCACTTAGTTTTGTTATTGGTGAGCCCCACTGCCCACAGGCTCAAGTTAGCAAACTATTTATGCGTATTTAACTTCTATTTGTTGGACACTATTGACTCCCGTGGATTGTTTAGGATTAAGCACATGCCTGGACACTTCTCTAAATTGGAGCCATGGCTTTATTTTTCATCCACAGGGGCAGAGGTTAGAGCTATGAAGCTAATTCCTCAGAGACTAAAGAGGAACAGACTGGTTTCCAATTAGCCCACTTTATCGGGTAGGTGAAGTCTTAGAAGATGCAATGATACCACAAAGCAGGTTCACAAACACAAAGCCAACATCATTCCCTTACATTTCACAGATAATAACAAGACATGATGTAATGCGGTTTGAAACGGCCACAAAGCACAAACGTGGAACCAGACTGTGAAAAAGTCTTGCCCGGTGTTTTTTCCATTTGACATCATGCCTTTGTTAGAGGAATTTACGTTAAATGTCTCTCTGAAATGATATTTTTCAACTTCATATAATTAATAAGAAATTAGAATACTGATTGGTTTTGAGGTACAACATAAACTTTTACATTGATTTCCTTTTGATACTAATCCAAAATTAAATCCCTGGAATTCACAAGACAATCACGTCTATCAAAGCTTTCACACAGCATAATAAGCTGATATCAATAACCACCTTTTCTGCAAAGTGGAAAGATTTATTTTGTGTAGGAATTTCACATTTACATGCAACTACTTCGAATTAAATGCTAATCGCTTTATAACCATAAGGAAAACCTGCTCACTGGGATTGCAGAATAAAAGGCTCTTCAGGGAAACTCTTAGGCATGCATGTAAAGCAAAGCACATGAAAAAATAGCTCTGGCACTGGTACAGGAGCTCCCAGTTAAGTGAAAAATTGTCCAGCCCATGTCACCCAGACTGGAAAAAACTCATAGACATTTACTCAGTGCTAAGCATCTCAGTAACCTCAGTAAAACACGAGGAATTCTATATATCCATCAAGATTTTGCACAAAAAAACCCCTCTCCATGCCTAAAATTGAATATTTTCAGTAAACGGATCATATCAGAACCGGTGTCTTAGAAATTAGAAGGTTTATAGTGCTTTATGAACTCATTGCCTCACTCCACAATTGCTCCTCATTATCCTTCAATTCCTGCTGTATTGACTAACAACTAACAACTGCACTTCCCATAAAACGAACTGTATTTCCACACCATTAGAAGTGTTCTGGAAATAGCACTTCAGATTTTCTAAAACATCTCCCGCAGATGATCTGCTATACTGAAGTCACTGCACAGATAGCTTGAGAAGGTTATTCTACTGTCGGTGCCTGACATAATCACCTTAATAGGAAACACAGGGAAAGAAGTAAGTAATGAGAGTTTTTACTCAAAGGATTTGCACCTGCAGCAGGCAAGCTGGCTGTGAATGCGGTGTTACGTAGCACTCAGCATTTCCAAAACCCGACTACAAATGACATGTCAGATTTTAATAGGGCAGCAGCGGTGGGTCTGTAGCAGGGGTTATTTACTTGACCTTTGCCCGCGATGAGAAAGTCAGGAGCTGCCCTTTCTTTCAGTCCGTATTTCATCTTCTGCGCTCTTTCAGCCCGCCTGGGCAAGACAAGCGAGCAGAGGAGCTGGGGTGTGGGGAGACCGCAGACGTGGCTCGGCTTCAGAGGGAGGGCGATAACAGCCTCTTTGTGTCGTATGAGTTCAAGGCTGCTGCAAGGAGGGACCCAGCGCTGCTAAGGAGAGAGCAGCTTTTGCTCAACTGTGGCCTCTAATGTGCTGGGTTTACCCTTAGTCCTCATAGATCACCTAACCAGGGGACTAAACAAGGACAACTTGACTGAGCCAAACACTTTGACCTCTTATCTGGATACCTTCACTCAGGCGTACGAAATCCCACCGTTGCTCACACTGTTTCCTCCTTTCCGTCTCCGCTGGTTATAGATTTTCTTCTCCTACGTCACGAGCTGAAGGAAGACAGCCATTGGAATACTTTGTTCCTTAGTATCACTCTCCTACTGCGCGTAACTCAGGAGAGGGCAGCTGTGAAACCAAGGCCATAGTCACGTCAACAAGCACCCGTCGAGGTGAACAGCATCTCCCCTGCTTCTCTACAAGGGATATAAAATACAACACTGAGGAAGGAGAATATGATAAAGAGTGGGGAACGGTGAACGCAATGTATGTAGGGAAATAATGCTGGTGCTAATGAGAAAGCGCAAAACCCAATTTCTATGATGCTCTGTAATTCTAAAGAAAACAATACACTCCGTCTACTTGCAGCAGTAAAACTGAAGAAGAAACCGTCAAACACAACTGGGCATTACAGAGTTTATGGGGCTGCGGTCGTCCCTCGCTGTAAGATCTGTGACCATGACACACCAGTGCTTCCTCACGGAGAATTACTGGGGCAGTTGGAGGTAAGGAAAGCCCAATTTAAAAAAAACCAACTTTCTGCTTTTGAAAAAGTAGAAGTAATTTTTTTCTTATTCCAACATTTCATAGAAACTTATGCCCAGGCCAGCTAAACCTGTAACAAAACCATTATTTGGCTCGAGACTGGAGATTTTGCTCAACTCGAAGTTCAATTCAGATCTCCTCAGGAGTATCCGGTACACCTATGAAAAGCCTAACTGCACCACTCTTTACCAAACTCATGATAAAACAGTAGAGAGCAGGTAGGCATTTGGATGCTCACCAGACACCTGCTCTGCCCCCGTCCCACAGCAGAGTGATTTCAATCCAATTTTGGAGGCCGTATAAAAAAATCAGAGCAAGACATGAGCGGTGGAGAATCCCATGCAGGCTACCCCCGCGCCACTCCCTTTCTGCAGGGGGTATCTCCACACCTAAGGACCAAAAAACCCTAATACCTTAGTGGCTCTGCTATTAAGAACTGCAAGAAGTCGGCTGTTTTGCTTATTCTTTTGTTAACGACACAGGAAAAGAAATCCAAACCAGAGAGCAGGGCAGCACAAAGGTCAAACTGTCTTCCTTCCACCAGAATTTACATGGAATATTAACCAATGAAAAATTTTGATAATTTACGCTCATGACAAAGGTTCTAACAAGAACAAGAAATGAACGAAACTAATTTTTCATGTGGGAAACAGTAAAATTATAATTCGCTGTGATTACTGCCTTAGATTTTAATTTTCTGGTTCCCTTGGGCTCCACCGCAGGAGAAACTGAAGGACCTCGCAGAGAGATTAAAAAAAAATGTACATCAGTGAAAGAAACTCATAAATAGTTATAGATTATATCATAAGTTTTCAGCAGACCTGTTAAAACCAAACCAGAAAGCTTTATCTAGCTTGTGAGGGGTTTTTAATAATGGCTCTTTTAATAAAAAAAATCCAATAAATACATCATTAAAAACTTACGATGTTTTCAGTAAACAAGTGGGTGAATTAATAAGTGGGTGAAGGGAAGGGGGTGAAAAGAAATGGGTGAGACAACGCCCAGCAGCTTTAAATTCCGAAAAGTCAAAAAGCCTCAGTTTTTTCAACCTCTCCCCCACACCAACACTCCCCCACCTCCCCAGAAAACCCCCCAACCCTGTTTGACAAAAGCTGTTCGGGTTGTCCAAGTCCCTTTCCCAAAGGCAGCCTGCAGTTCCCAAGTCAGGCGAAGCACCGCTCACCTCCAGGAGGGCTCCTTTCGCTGGCGCGGATGTCTTTCAACCAGCAGCTCGGCAGCACCCCAAGGAAACGCAGAGCAGACACAGCTCACCGCGGGGCACGTTCCACCAGCGCTCTGCCACGAAATGCTGCTTTGCCCGCTTCTTAGGGGGCCCGACTGCATCAGAAAGGAAAAAAGAAAAAAATTGTAAAAAGGAAGCAATAGCTGACATGCAGAGGTTCTGGGGGTTTTTCTTATAAGGAACAAGATGCATTAGCATTTTTAGCAGGAAATAATTTTATTTTAGTGCAAATTCATTCAGTTTCCTATTCATTAGCAAAACGCACTGATTAGATACGTTTTCAGTCCTGGGGAAAACCACAGAAGCCTGGGAGGTCTGGCATCCCTAAGTAAAGCAAGGCAAACGAGACGAGAGGTGCTCGTCTCTCCGGAGTCTCCTAACCCTGAACTGCCCGGACATTCCTCTCTCCTCCTCCATTGCTGGAAAAGGCACACGAAGCCAAGGGAGCGCAGCCTTCACTGCGGGCACGATCAGCCTCGGAGAAGGGCTGGTTGCCCCCAAGAAGGAATAGGGTCTCTTAAACAGATGGAGCGTTACTTATACCGGGAGGAGAGGGAGCAGCGCCCAAGTACTTCTTATTCTGACACAGAATGACTCAATTTGCGATTAAGACGTATTTCTGTTGGGCAACCCACATCTCACTAAAGATAACGTGAGTCCATCCAGTTTTGAGAGCTCATGGGAAAAAAATGCAGTATTTAGGGGTAGTGAGGGCTTCTTTTACAGGACGCTACGACGCATGTTTGACTCTGCCATTTCAGAGCTGCGCGCTCGCAATCCCAGTACGAGCAGTGGGAGCGACTGCTCCCGCAGGAGGAGCGGCTGAAAGCAAAACCGCATCCTTAAAGAGGCGTTACATCCGAGGATGTAAGAAACGTGCCGTTCTCCCCGTGCTTTTCATCGCAGTCCTTCTGAGCCTGCCTCTGGCTGCGCGACAGACCCCCGCTGCACCCACGGTGCTGGCTGATGGAAACAAACCCGCACTCCAGCACACAGATAAAACTGTTTTATTTCCTGTGCAAAGGGAACGAAGATTTTTGGTGGGAGGGCAGATTTCTGGATAAAAATGCAGTTTTCTCTCTCACGCTTGAGCTAGCTGGGAAAATGGAAAAAGAGAATCATTTAGCTCTGTCTTTACTGATTTATTTTTTTTGTTTTGCCTGAGGTTCTTGATTGCGCCTTGCTCAATCTGTGGTTTTTGCATGTCTTTCTCATAAACCAGTGTAGTTTACAGTGCCTGTATTTTGTGTGTGCGTTGGATAGATCCACCATTTGTGATGTTTCAAGCTACCTCACACAGCTGAACCCACATTTCTGAACTTTTCCTTTATCATAGAGCATCCCAGCATTGCGCAAAGCGCTCTCGGTAACACAAAATGAGGTGGTTTTCCCTCGCCTTTGCCCAGCCGTAGCTGGGCTGAGCAGACCAAATGGGGTTTGGCCACAGTAGTTCCCTGCAGCTTTCTCTGGCTCTTCCCAAGAAAGCAGAGTGCTCCGTTCCCCCTCCCTACCAAAACTGCAGCAAATCCTAACGTGCAACGAAACAGTCCAGCTGAAAATCGCGCGTTCTGCAATTCTGTTTCACTTAAAAGATACGAAGATTCAATCATAAGTAAAACAGAATTAAAAAAGGGCACAAAGCTGAGGAAGCAAATCCACGCTCTTCTCCAAAATATTGTGGCACGCTTGTCTCAGTGAAAGCACTGCACTGTTGGGTCGGTTCTCCACCTGCAAAGTTGTCTCTTCCCCAGTTGCGCGGTACCTGAGAGGTACCTGAGAAGCTGTAGGCAATGCTTTTCCATTATTTTACTTTTTTTATTCCAGAGAGGATGGTTTATATTCAGTTGTGGACTTCTAGATACTTCGTCCTCGAGGCTAAATATTAGCACCAAAGAAAAGAATGAAGCTGATGTACAAGACTACACCCCTTCTTGTAAGAATCAGCCTGATTAGGTTATTATTTACTACTGCATGTAGATAGATTGGAATTATTTTATGTAATACTTTACATTAAAATAAAACGTTCTTTTTCATGTTTCAATTTGCACTGATACAAGGATACATCCTTTTTTTTAAAAAAAAAAAAAAACCAACTTTGAAGTATTTTCCTACTTCAAAGAAATCCTTTTATCTAAGGGTGAGGCCAGGTTGTTACTTGAGATTGTTTGCATAAAATCTCATTAGCCTATTGATTCTACTTCCAACACCTTAGGTAGTACTTCATTACCATGCAAATAAAGACAGACTTTTTATATGTAGCTTAATGCAGGACTGATGATTCTCTTTCACATCGCATGACAACAAAGCACTATTAATGAAAGTCATCAATAATTGTTCAACAGGTAAAAAAAAGACTAGAATCAAAGAGAGCCTTTCTTATCAGCAGGAACCTCCTTTTCCCCTCCAAACCACAAATTTTGTTGATTACCACCCTCAGGAAACTGCACGACACACGCTTTCATCTTTTTCTCCCACAGACGGACATTGGACTTGCCAGAGTGAAACATCCCGAAGTTCACAAAGCGAAATCCCGACCCCAGGGAGAGCAGAGGAGCTTTCCCCCAAATCCCAGCCCGGTGGCCTTTCAGCTCGCTCTAGCGACAGCTCCGAAGGGCGCACCACCTCCGCGGCCAGTTTAAACCCTGCTGGTGTGGAAGGTCACTGCTTCCACGCAGGCACACGGTTTGCAAGGAAGAATAACATCTCCCGTGAACTCGTGCTGTCTTTATGATTTAGACTGTAATAATAATAATGATAGCCACCTCGTCTGTTGCTACGCAGATTTTAAGAGTAAGTCCTTGTAAAAACTGCCATGCAGTTCAGAGGGGATAGTATATCCAGAGAAACGAGAAGAGGCGGAGATTTCAGACAGCCTGCTAGAAATCTTATTTTATATAGGAAGTCCTCAGATACCTTAGCGGTAGCTCCTTAAACAATGTTATATATTTGCTCTTTTTATGTGTTTACTCTTTTTTGCCCTAGCAGCTCCAGGCGGTAAATGCTGAGGAGCAGACAAACCCTGGAACCAACCATTGCTTCTCTTCTGAGAGGAGGTGGGCAGGAAGGTAGGCAGGCAAAATATGCAAGTTTTAGGAGTTTTAACGGGCAAAACCTGCATGCTCGTGAAGCTGAACGGTACCTGGCTCAAATAGCACGGGCTTTGGCAGAGATCTTGCACTGCCCTCCTCCTGTAAAGTGGTATTTGCAGTACGGTAGGCTCCGAAGCTACATTAAATTTGACCATAACTGCCCTCCAGGATGTAAGGAAAATGTGAGAGTGACATCCCTCGGGACAGAGACTGCAGGTGCAGGGAGCAAAGCAGCCTCTGTCGGTCTAACAAGGGTCTTCCCGCATGAAGGCCTGCCCGAGGTAACTGGCTTCTTTCAGCACGGAGCCGTCAGGGAGCGGGATGGAAACCAGGCAAAGAGAGGAAAAAAAAAAAAAAATA
>VXBO01002851.1:319546-444863 GCA_013400135.1 Rhinoptilus africanus
AGATTTGAAAGGCAGGAAAATGCAGCCGGGTTCACTGGAGCAAAAACGTCTTGACAGCAAAGCCAGCAGGAAGCATGTAACCTGCTCAGCCTGATCGAGCGCCGATTTTATTGCTTTGCCTTCCGTGTGGTCACACACGCACGCACGAGAAGCGCGCTGCCATTTCAGACACCACCGACGTGATTAAGAGGGTCAGGCACTACTAATGGGGCAAAATTTGCATAAAGCTTCGCTGCAACCAAAAACCTCCTCTTCTTCAGCTCGCAATCTGCATAAGGAATTCAGGGTAGCTGGCTACGAAAGTCTGCTGGGCTGACGATGTAAAACCCACGTGGGAATAAGGTCAACCAGAAGCAGAGAAGAAAACCAGGGGTACAATAAAAATAGTAGCTTCCAGTGCTTCTTGTATAACGTGTATAAATGCAGGCGCAAGGCAGGAGACAGCAAGCAGCAGTACTGGAGATGTGGCTGAGAGAGACAGTAAGAGAGACCTCTTTTTGAGCAGAGTGTAACTGGGCAGATGGAGAAGAAAAAAAAAACCCAAAAAACCAAAACACCACCAAACCCCTAGGATTTTAAGTGAAGAAAACACCCCCTATCCCATTTTCCTAAAGTTAAGGGCAGTGGGGCTCCCCATGTAAGAAGACAGGACTTGGCTATTAATTGCTCTCACAGAAGAGAGCCTGCAAGAAAGCAAGCATCAAGCAACTGGCCAAACAGAAAAGAGGAAACAATTTTGGCCTCAGAGTAAAAAGTACATCCACTGTATTTTTGGATTTTTTTTTTTCCTAACACCTCTAACAAGCCCAAGGTATTGTTCACTAGGTCTGCTTCTTGTTAGCAGTGAAAATATACGGAAGAGCAGCAAGATGCACGTGCCTGCTGTACTGACCAGTGCTCTCTAGTTCTTCCGCAGCCCAGCAGAAATTCAAGTAATTGCCTGAGTTTCAGATTGAGCTTTTCCCTTAATTAAGGATGAGAGATATGCTGTATATTTGGGAACATGTTTATGAAACAAAAAATGAAGGAAATTTCAATGACGTGCATTACAGTATATAATGAATTGGGACCAGTTTCTGTAGCGATCGCTAGCTGAAAGCCAGAGCTTTGCTATTAATTCAGTTTGATTACCGTCATTGATTCCCTTTTCATTACTTTTTCAAAAGAGGCAGTTTCTATTTAGAAGCAGTAGGAAAAGCTAAGGATCCATTACCGAAAAGTACAGCAAGAGGGGAAGAAGGACTGAATACAGGAACTAACAAAAATTGAGGTGCTTTGAGCAGAATCTCCTTCTTAGAAGAAAAGGATTTTGCTGCATGGGCAAACGCTGCTTAATTGCCAAGAAATAACAAGCAAAAGGGTAAAAACTGTGTATGAAATTCTGTTCTGTGTTGTTAAAAGCAAACCAAATCAATTGCATAAGTGTACATAAAATACTAATGATTATTATACAACTCGAGCAAAAGCAGCTAATGAATCCCGCTGACTAAAACCGCCTAGTTCCGCTGTTAGCATTCCAGTCACAACTGCCACAATTTCCACTTCTGCTGTCAGAAGACAGAGAAGGCATTAAAAAAAGCAAAAATCTTAGAAATGCATGTATAATATTTACTAATTACTACTAATTCAGAAAGCTTTAAGAATTCATGTGCCTTGCACCGCCAAATATAATCTGAAATGTTCTAACACCCTCCAAGACCCTCATTGTCCTTTCACTTGCAAATTTCATCGACAGGATTACATTCTCTCGGCTGCTGGGGGTTTTTTGCACAAAAATTGTACTCTATGCAAGTAATCTGCATTATATGATTAACACAGACAAGAAACAAACAACGATGTTTGTACTGCAAAAGCAGCACTCAAATCATACGTGAGATAGGAAAGAAATGCCGTGTTCCTTGAACTAATAAGGGAACGATTCCGACTCATGGATGCACATCATACAAAACATGTCAGTCAGAAAACTCGATGTCTTTAATTGAAAGGATACCAATGCTTTTGTCATGAACAGGTCCTGGCACAAGATCATCCAAATTTGCTCCACCGCTAATCGAGAGAGATGCTGCTACAGATCTCACGCAACTTTCTCCACACTCTCCTCTTTGATCCACTTTAGAAAACAAGAAAACTTAAGCAAGCTGATGAAAAATGCAGTCCCAGAGCTTACCCAAAGAGATGGGGGGCAGGATTTTGTTAGCTTTTTGTTTGTTTTCTGGTTTTTTAAGTGCTATAACCCACATTTCAAGATTCAGTTTTGATTAGCCAAACCCATATTTTGTAAGTACAGTCAGCAAAGGACTTCTGTGACGGGAAGAAGGGAAGCAGCAGCCCACCGCTTCGGAAAGGGTCACTATTGGACAGTGTTAATAAATACCACTTGGGTCACCCTTGATACCGAGACAATTCATGTTAATATGCAACTAGGTACACGGCTAGGTGAGTTGTTTCTATTACAATTCACTTCTAAAAGCTATTAGATTAAATTGGACTGTTGCAAATTGCAAGACAATTTGCATTCCTGCTTAAAAATCTTTAGTCTGAGTAAATTGCCCTCAAAGCTTCATCTCTGTTAAACTAAAACAAAGACTCAATATTAAAGAGCAAAACTTACCTGTTGACAGTAGTGATAGACTGTCTTTGCCTAAAAGAAATTGTGTAATTAAAAACAAATGGAGTTAACATGAATTAAAGCTACTAGCTCAAGTACAATCAACAGACAAGTCAATCTAAGAGTGGTGTGACCTTTAAAGGAGAATGTTTTCACTTGTTAAACACATTGCTGAATTTTTGGAAAGAAATCTAAAGTAAAAAAAAAAAAAAAAAAGATAAGGGGATGTTAATAGGCTGTGAGAAAAGAAGCTGAAGAAAAGCAACCTTACATCTTGCTCTTCTGTGGCAAGAAAGGCAAGGACCTATCCTTTTAATGAGTATTTTCTGTACATTTTCATTTATGTCCTCTCTTTTGTTCTCCCCAAACGCCTACAGTTAAATCAAAAGAGATACTCACATGGGAAAAGTAACCCAAATGAGCCTAAGAAGAACAAAAAGTACTACTGTGACCAGGAATTACACAATTCTAAGCAAAAAGAAAATCAGGGAGCCATTAATTAGAAAATTAGTTCTAACCAAGCTAGCTGGGTTTATTTTTATGTGTAAAATGGGAACAATGCTGCTTACACCTCTCAGAGGCCTTTTGTGATACCAACTGTGGAGAAAGGTAGAAAGGCTCAAAGATAAAGGATTTTTTCCACACTTCAAGGCTCGATGGCAGAAGAACCAACAAATGACCTAGCAAATTATTTTTCCCCAAGTTGAGTCTCTTTTGCCTGTGACAGTAACTGGTAAGTGTCTGTCTTTATTTTTTTTTTTTAATCTAATTTTCTCCCCATGACCTGTTGAGACGTGGGCAGTGAGCGAGCAGCGGGGTGGGCAGCTGGCAGCCAGCCACGGCCACTTCAACCCCACTGTTTACCCACAAAGATTCCTACCTCTTTGGGAGGAGGTTATTTCCCTCCCTTCGGAAAAATACTAATCAAAGAGTCACTGGAGGATGTCACACTGCCAACAGAGCCCCAGTCCTGTCCATTTGGGAATTTCCACTGGGACAGAAAGACAGGCCCGTGAGGAACTTCCCAGGCAATGAATGAGATCAGTAATATAGCATAGTTTCCTGCAGAAAAGTTATTTTGCCTTTTACCACTTGCTTGATTGCTTTTTCCGTTATTATTGGAAAGTCATTCCAGAACCTTATTTCCCCTGTCTGTGAGCAAACTTCTGAAGTCCAGCCTGAATTTATGAGCAGACTATTCAAAACCACTCATTCTTATGCTAACATTTTCCTATAACTTTCTCCATTGATTACTTTTCTCTCTAAAGTGCTTTTAAAGAGAAAGTCTATCACCTGTCAACCTTAATTTCACAAGGTATCATCATATAAAATAGATCTCTATTTCTTTGGTCAATCAAATCATTTCAGAAGAAAAAAAAAAGAGACATTTTGCAAGATAAATGTCAGAGAGTTAGGATTTAACGTGAGTAATAGGACACAGGGAGCCTTGAGGCAGGACGCCTTTCTGCTCTCCTTCCCTCCCACTCCCTTCTCTACAGTGACAGCACCAAAAGCTGCTTTAATGACTCTGAACTATGCAATAAAACTTTACAACTACATTTCACGTACAAACAAACTAGGAATTATCCTGCAGCCATTTTCAGGGATTGAAGCATACAATTCTTTCCTTTCTTTCCAAAACAAGGTTATATGCACATTCTTCTTTTCTCAGTTAAAAAGAATTTAAGGCTCTCTTCCAAGGAATATAAAAGGCCAAAAGAGATTAAAGGTCTCACAATTAATTTTCTCAGGAAAGTTCCTGAAGTCTCAGACTGAGGATTAAATGAGCTGGATGGGGTTGGTCATGCACAGAGCCCAAAGCCAGGAGAAGAACAAGCGGGAGGAGTGCTCTGTCTCCACACTACAGAAAGAAAATATGGAGTCCCTCATTTACTTCAGGAAACAAATACTTAAAAAGAAGAGTTTTCCCTTACACAAAAGGCTCTGGGAACAATTGCGGACTCCAAGATACTAGACACTTTCAGGCAAGCGACCAGGGAGTTTATGTCTTATCTTTGTGTCTTTCCTATGTGTGGTTTCCAGGGACCAGGTTTTTTAAAAAAAGACGTAATTTTTGAGGTGTTTGCAGGACCCTACCTTTGTGACCCGGCCCACGCTCAGATGACTGCACCCACACCATCCCGCCGTGGGGAACACGATGCCCTGCGGAGCGCGCTGAGGCTCAGGGATGTGACGACATTCCGGGTTGATGGTGAACAGCGTGAAGGGCAATGTCGCACGATCTAACCTGCTTTGAAAAACCACAGACACTTCAACTAAAGCTAAACTAGCAAAAAACCACATTTCATGAGTGTTTTAGAGCTGTTATAAATCAGGGAAAGATGAAAGACGGGGAAATTTAGCGTTTCGTAAAAGGTCGCATGAGGTCTGCGACAGACAGGAATGCAATCCTTTTCTTCCACATCACAAACACGCGGCCATTCTTTCTCTCTCCAGATGAAGGTTATTTGGCTGTCCGTGTCCTAATCTGTAGGTAGAGATCATGCACTTCCCTTCGCTTTTTTTCAAAATCAGGTAGAAGTTAGAAAATGAGGCTGCACAACACGTCCCCTCATGAGGTACCCTGTGGGATGCAGTATCATCTAACATCTCCCTCATGTGAGACCTCAAATTCATTTACTGTCTTGCCTGGTATAGACCAAGTATAAACAACAGCACTTCCTACTTGAGATGTGCTACTTTCCCTCCAAGCTTTCTCTTTTCAGACACGTTTTAATAAGTTTCAGAGAAATACAAATTCAGAAGACTGACACTAAGTGACAAGAATAATTTACTGAAACTGAGAGATTCACATCCCTCTCGATTTTAAGACAACGGCAGCTTTCACTCCCTTTAAAAAGAAAACTGAGGAGCTCGGCGCTCTGCAAAAGTCGGGTTTAAAACTCTCTCCAGACGCTTTCAGTTTCTCTGAAGTGAGAAGAAAACAAGAGGCTGCAGTGAGTCAGGAGCACCACAGTCAGAGCCAGGGCCAGGAGTGGGGGATTTAACACAAACTACCAAAAGAGATAAACAAATGAGCCCCAAATAGCCCTGTCTGGAGCCAGAGGTGAAATAAAGGAATGTAAAAGAAGCACTCGCTGCCGACAGGTTCCATGCAGCTGGCAGACCAGCTCTCCTGTACCTGGGACCAGGGTAGGCTTTAGGGAGCCAAGAATAAAGTCTAAACTTTTAGAGTTAACCTGTGCATCTCTACCCCGAGTCCTTCCTCCCTCAAGTGTTTTGAGAGTTCACTTCGTAAGGACGTGTGGCTCTGAACTGCCTCCCCACCAACCCTTTCCCACGGCTTTGGGAGCATTTTGGCAGTTTTTGCGAGTATTTCTGGGGTTAGCACAGGCGCTCATTAACCGTCTCCCTGCTGGGGGTGGAGGAGGAGAGTAAGCTATCTTTGAGGGGGATCTTTAGTATAGTCACCTTGTTAAACTGACGTCTGGCAAGACGGGAGAGGAGATCCCGCCTTCACACGGATGGGGCTGACGAAGATCGTCCTTCGAATCCACCGAGGGGACATTTCACGGGTCAGACGTATGTGGTGAGCCCCACTGGGGACTGACGGTGTCAGCAACAGCAGCCTCTCCTGTAACACTCTCATAACAAAGAAAATGCTGCATGATTTACTGGCATTATAACTTTTGCCCTGAGCACTGACAAAGAAGTTGGCTTAGACAAAGTAACAGTATATGAAACATACGAAATATGTTTTTTTATTTTATTTTTATTACCATCTCTGCTCTTATTTCAGCAGGAAGTCAGGAGAGGGATTTCCCATGAAACACTTTTTCTTAAAGGCCTGCTAATACCAGATTGGAACTGCATCCGCCCATCAGCACTATGGGGCCGAAAAGAAAGCAAAGGGCATAGGGGAACCGCAGCACTCAAGGACACTTTGTTTTTACCACCAGACAGGAGAGAAACGCCTGCCTCTCTGCCAGCTGCTCTGTGAGCAGGATCCAGCGCCTCACCCACGCCCGCCCTGCTACCCATCCCTTATCACTCCCCCTTTCCATCTACTCCCAAACCTTTAGGGAGCGCTGAGCGCTAGTGGCAACAGGGCGCCAAGACGATGACCCGCTGCTACCAGACGAGCTGCCATTGGCAACACTGAGACACTACAAAATTCCCGGAGCATTACATGTCTAGGATATTATTGGAACAACAACAACAAAAAAAAACCACTTCAGAGTTCATGTCTTCTCTGTCACATGACATTACTCTTTTTCCTTTAGCAACTTTTAAAGTCCAGCAGCTTGTTCTGATCTTGGAAGAATATGCACCCAGCACCTCAGCTCTGCCAACCGGCCTTTTAGCTTGCTACCTTAATTTATCAGTAATATCAGCGTATGAATCGAAACAGCCAGGGAACAAATGCTCATTCTCTCCTGCCACTCAGTAACAGAGTTAATAAAATCCATTAAAAGGGTAAAGTGGACAGCTAAACACTAAAATCTTAATTTGTGACACCAGGAGGTCTGGAAGCTCTCCCTAAGCAAATCTCTTCCAAAAATATCCTGCACTAGAGAAAAAATACAAGAGAGTTTCAAATAAGAGGGGAAAACACTGCGTTTCAAGTACTCTAATGCACTGGTAACAGGGGTTTGTGATAGAGTAGCCATAGCAACATAACGTAGCAGTGGCTTTAAAAGAAAAACAACAACTGAAATCCCACACAGTTCCAAATAACGTCTGGCACTCTTCTACAAGACTGGGCTGTCAAGAGGCTCTGGATCCAGCCTCCGAGCGGATCCCATCTGAGAAGCCCAAACACACACATATGTGTGTCTGCTCTAATGCATATTTTACTTCCTAGCTTACATACTCAAATAATAGTTTGATGTGATGGCTGCAAACACAAAAATACCAATTTACTGCATGTAAAGGAATTAAAATTCAACACACCAGCCTGTACACAGAGCAAACGTTATCTGGCTCACATACGAGGCAAATAGTTGACAAGCTGCTTACACTTCCTGTAAGAAATACTGCGTATCACAATGCTTCCTAAATCAATACTAGGACACTCTAGCTGATTACATTATACATTTACCACTCAGGATGTAATTACTGTTAGTCCAGATATAATTAATATTAGCTTGCCCTGAAGCATATTACACCAGCGTAGCTGTCTGCGGCACACATGTACTTTTTGTAACACTGTGATGGCAAGGTATAAGCACGCAAGCAATAGGACCACCGAAAGGGTAAAGACAGGTGGTATCAGCAAGGAAAAAGGGAGAAGAAAGATGACAACCCACTTCAGCTTGGCCTCTTCTCATTGATGAGTCTCAAGCATGCTCACCTGGACCGCAGCCTCCAGGCCCACCCGGGGCACGGCCACCAGCACCAGGCGGCATCGCCTCCCTGGGCCTGTGTACGCACAGCTAATACAGAACACCAGCGGTAAAGAATAATGGCTTTGTACACATAGCATCGATAAGATTAATACTGGGTAAGAACTGACGCTAGCCAGGAGAGGGCTGTTAATGGATGAATATAGGACTGTCCCGCTTTTTTGGTCTTCAAAGCACCCCACCACAGCAATCTCCAAACCCCTAACTGATATGAATAGAGACATATATTCAGTTCCAACAAAAGCTGTTGATCTTTCTATCAAAACATTGTACTCGGGAAACCTGACTTAAGTTTTGAAGCTGATCCCTGCAGAGATTTGTCGTGTTACTCAGTCCCTCCCTACCTCCTTCTTCCTCTGCAAGACGGGGAATAAAGAAGCTCCATTTTCCCACTCCTTGTACATCTCATGCAATTTGATTTAAGCAGTCCCTTACAAGCTGTATAGCTCATTCTTTATATACCAAAACTTGCAAATGAACCAACAGAATACAGATATGTTCCCCCTCTCTCTCTCAACATGATTCAGGGTAGCAGGTATTTTTCCAAGTGTTACGTGATGGAGCCGCACAGCTCCTGCTCTCATCTCCGAACACGTTGCTCCTGTGCATTCACTGTACCCTCAAGCTGGATATACAGAAGCCTCAAACAGAACTAGCAGCCCAGTATAATTTCAGTGTGCTGCTGAAATTAGAGCTAACAGACAGTAGGAGTCTTCCTCGGGCATCTTTGAAACTCCCTCTAAGGAAAGACAGTGGGATTTTGTGAATACATTATCTGTTAGTAAAGATAAAAGCTGGAGTCATGCTGTGGCCATCATAAAAACCTTTTCTCTTATGGTTTCTGATGTTATCCCACATTTTTCAAAAAGGAAGTTTCTAACAGTTCGCCATTTCTCGATGAAAGTCGTCTTCAGTTTCCTCTCCAAGTTTTATTTATCTAAATTTCATCAGAGAGGCATGAATGACATCTCTACCTAACTAGCAATCTTTCTGGATATGTGCTGCCTCCTAAATGAACACACAAATGTGCTTTCTGAGGCTGCTGAAAATCAGAGTGAATTCCTCACGGATAATTTGCACGTGTGTCACACAGCGACACGCTGGAGGTACAGCCACAGTGGTATTCGGGACTAAGGAAGGAGCCGGTAGCCCATCTGCAGCAACAAACAGTGGCATCTTCTCCAAAGACAAGCACAGCTTGTTTCCAAATATCCATGTCAACAGAAATGGATGGCAATTTGCATAAAACACCACATAAATTTAAACACGCTCCTACAGAAAATAGCTGAGTCATCATGTTTGAAGGCCACCACATGTCTTGCTCCAAAACTCTGAAATCCCACCTGCCTTGGGAGTGTATTTATTTTGGCTGCAGCGCCCCGGTCTACAATTACCCCTGCACAGCCTGGAGGGAAACATCCTTCCTGTGCAAGCCCGAGGAAGCTCAAATCAACTCCTGTATATAAAGTTATGCTTATAATCACTTTTTTTTTAAAGGAGCTGGAAGTTTGGGGAGCAGATTTTGGTCAGAGACGAACCCGCTTGACAAGATCAGGTGATTTGTGAAGAGAAAATTGTCACCTGTGTAAATGTAATTAGGTTGCATTAAAGAGAAGCTGCCAAAGCCACAGCACCCTTCATGGGGTAAACTGGAGTAATCAAAGCACTTTTAATGCCTATTTACACCAGTAAAGAATCTGGCTCTAACGCTGGCTGTCAAAAAAGAGAAAGGCGGAGGTGGTGAAATTACGTAATTTCATAAAAAGCTATTGCCAACTATTGAAGTGCTGGTGCTGAAATATCTAATTATCCATCAGTTTATTAACCTCTACGCTCACAGAAGTCGAGGTGTGAAACGGAAACAGTGCAGTCAGATGCTCCCCAAGCCCCTGCCAACCTGGGAAATTGAGCCACTGCCAGCAGAGGAGTCCACGTTTTAATGTGCTGTGAAGGTTCAGATCCCGTGTTCTGCTCTGCAAAACCCCCCAAAAAGGGTTACCCAAAGCTTTCTGCAGCAAAAAATGTATTGACAGAAAGCCTACGGAGCAATGGAAAAGCAGAAAGAGCTTTCCCGGCTTGAGCACAAATTGGATAACCCAAAGCACAAGTTACCCAGGCTCCTGAGTTGAGGAAGCCCTACCTCAGCTCAGCTCTCCCACGTCCAGACTGTAATATTCTTGATCCGAAGCACTCTTTCTCTTCCCATAGTGCCTGGGAAAAAACTTTGCAGTTAAGATCTAAATGCTATCTGCAGGATCCAAAGATAACCTTAACTGGTAAAGAGGTAAGACTTAGTAATTTCTTAACTATTACCAATGTTTCTAAAATTACCATAAGTTATTGAGAGTCAAGGGGCAGGGGTTATTTTGTTGATTTTTTTTTCTTTTTTAACTAAACAAAGGAGACAGTTTGTACTTTGTCATTTTCCCCTCGCCAACAGAAGACCTTTGAACAACAATCGCTTCTTCCAGTTCTCTCCATTTTACCTGCAAACTCAAAGCTGACTTCCCTGTACTGCTGACAAAGTGAACCCGAGCAGTGGGAAGCCAGTAAATCTCAAACAGTAGCAATGCTTTATGTACCTTAAGTACCGTAAGATTAAAAATGGGGTTTTATCACAGTGTGATACCAGCGTTAATAACTAGTCCGGAGCAAGAATTCAAAGCTTTCAGTATTCTTTAATTGAAAGTAACCCAATTGCACATGGACTCATGTAGGAACAGAGGAGCTCAGATCACCTTAGTCAGTATTTGAGGCAAAAAGGATGGCCTGAGAAGGGCAGCGAAGCGCCACTCAGTCATGTGCTATCAACAGCGGCACACCAAACACAGGGCTTGCGTTCACAAATTGAGCTCCATGAAAGTCACTCTCTGATGCCATCTGATTACAAAGCAGGTCAGGCACGGAGAAAAATTCGTTCACGGCGCTTTGCAAAAGGAGAGCGAACGCTTCCACCTGTAGCTACATCTTCAGCTGTCACAGCACCTAACAGGGCTTTTCTTTCAGCTCTTCTATTATTGCTTCTCCTTTCCAGTAGGCTTTTGTAAGCGTAAAACTTAACTGTTGTTTCATTTTGTATTTTGTAAGACAATTATCTCATAAATCTTAATTGTTGTTTCATTCTATATTTTGTAAGACAATTATTTCATAAATCTTAATTGTTGCTTCATTTTATATTTTGACTGAACTCAATAGCTAATCACTACATCATGTTACAAAGCAGCTGTCCCTCCCCAGCATGGATACAGACACTGCATATCGCACTACGGAAACCTAAATTGAGCATACGCCACAAAGCAGAAACTACACAGATGCTTTTTAAAGTTGGTCATAAAGTTTGCTCCGGGGTAGCAGAAAGTGAACTGCGTAGCACATGAGAACGGTGTGTACTGTCATCCTAAGACACACGCACACAGAGGCCAGCAGAAGCGTTATAACTTTGCCTTTTGTTTTCCCAGGAAAATCACCTCTTACATATAAAACTCAAGATATTAAAATTAACTTTGCATATTAAAAAGCTTCTTTTTTTAAAAAAACCCCTTTGTGCTGGATTAACCCATTTTATTGCCCCAGATATGAAGTCTCCCACCGGCGCTGTGATAACGCCCTGCATACGCACCTACTCAATCCCCCGGCACGACACGCACACGACCTGCTGGCCTGCCTTGACCACGCACTTCTCTTCACGACCCTTTGAGCTCTTCCTAGTAGGGTGGGGAGGACAAACCTACCCAGTTTGCTCCGCAGAACAAACATCTGAATGCCAGTAATTCCTTTAAACTCTCTTCACTGCATGTAACTCATTAAGAACACGGAGACGCGTGACAGGAAAAGAGCAGGAGGAGCCAAGCAACCACCAGCAAAAACAATTTGAAAACTACAGCAACACTATTTTCACATCTGTTTTTTAGCTGTTGCTGCCATTAAGCTTAACACGAAAGACAGAACCTGAAATGATTTGCAGTAAAAGCAAGAGTTTCATTTCTGCTATAGAGTTCCATTAAATTGGGGCCACTTTCAGTGGTGGCACTGCAAGCTAGTTTTTTTAAATATTTTTCTTAATTCCTAAATTGATTGCAGCTAGAAGACAAGCTTTTGGCGTCTCCTTTTACTTTTAACGATTAAGCAAAACATAAAACAATCAGAAATCAAGCGTGGCTCTTTTGCAGCTGCAACCAGCTGGTTCCTTCTGTTCCTATAAACCACGTGTCCGCGGCTGCCTGGTACAGACAGCGCCTGATTTTCTTCGGTAGAAGACATCAGAAAACAGAACAGCAATGAAGTGTGAATAATATGGTATTATACACACTGCACTAATT
Organism: Rhinoptilus africanus; assembly: GCA_013400135.1. Lineage (NCBI taxonomy): Eukaryota > Metazoa > Chordata > Aves > Charadriiformes > Glareolidae > Rhinoptilus > Rhinoptilus africanus. The sequence continues at coordinate 331,840 of VXBO01002851.1, forward strand.
CTTGGGAGAAATGAACATATTTGGATCTAATAAAAATGTCAGAATGTCATTTTACCAGCTTTTGGTTGCTATTTCATCCCTCTTTCTCGCAGTATGCACATCTGCACCCAACCTTAAAAGGCCATTAAAATGCCAAGGACACAGAACGGCCCTGTCTGTGTGTTCACAGGTATGGGTCTAAACCAGCCCTGCCGTTACAATTACTTCTGAACAACAACAAAAGCCTCTTGATGCAAACCATTTTTATTTTCTAAATCAGCTTAAATGCAATCTAATGTATAGGAGTCAACGACAGCCACAAACCTGTGCGAATGGCGCTCGGCGCGCACACGTTGCTCATTTCCCACGTGGATTTCCTGGTACTCCTTTCGCCTGTGCATGTGCTTCTGTTCCAGGTCAGCCTGCAGAGGGGCAGGATGCAGCGCGAAGCGCTTCAGCATACAGGAAAAAAGAGCAATTCACTCCTCCCTCATAAATCAAAATTAAACTAGGCAGGTACAACACAACATAACTCGAGCAAACTCCAAAATTTCTGATAAAAGAAACCCAAGGGTGTCAAGCAGAAACTTGCCAGAGACTCACCGTAACTAAAAAATTTTTAAAATCAATTTATGCAGAGAATTCTACTTTTTTAAAAGGTAAGAATATTTCAAATAAAGTGGGTAAATGTCCCAAGAGAATTTTTCAGTCATAATTTCATTCAAAAAGTCTAATAACACCTCTTGATTTTGATTCTATACATCCTTCTGCTTTCACTTTGCAGTTGCTGGAAATGCCATCATAAGAAAATACTATAAACTATTTCTAGTTTATGGCTTCTTTATCCCAATATATTGCTATATATGTAAAGAAAATCAATCTTTTCAATTTCCAAACTGTTTAAGAATTTACTTTCGTTTTCTATTATAAGCATTTGACTTGGTCTATGAAAAGTCAGATGGAAAAGTTCCTACCCTTTACAGTCAGGAAAAACATGCTCTTGAGTATTTTTAGACTCTGTAATATACAAGTTTTAAAGCTTGAGATATCCCTACACATTTTCTTTTCTGATGCTTAATATATTTTTTTTTGTCGCCCATTTGTGGTAACAATTCTGGGGGCGGGGGGGGATAATGAGAAAAAGCAATCATTTGTTCCACACAAATTCCTTCTTCCGTTAATAACACTGACAGGGATATAGATGTTGAAAGCAGTTTCTGTGCATTTGACAAAAAATAGTGTAGAAGTATTTGTAGTTATATTTATCACCAGATGTTACATGTAAAGATTTTCATGTTTGCAAAGCAAACAAAACAGAAATAGTGACCGTGGCCACCACACCTGCAGAAAGAAAGGTGTAAAATTTATCACCTCCCGAACCTTCTCAGCTTGGCTTAACACACAGATTCACAGGAAAACAGAGACACATGGTATGTCCTTGAATTTAGGTCAAATTTAACAATTAACTGTCTTGCTAAATACACAGAACTTCTGCTCTTAGTGTGGGCCAGGAATGTGGGAAAGTTGTGAGCCACTACCACAAAACAGCTCGGTCTACACTATTTGACCACTTTGCATCCTGAAAAGTTAAGAAAATCTACGACTCTTTGTCTGCCCTTTTGTCTCCCCTTTCAAAAATGCAACAATTAATTAAAACCTTGAGTTCAAGTAATGACGAAGCAAAAACCAGAGTCATGCTGCCAAAATTTCCAAAAATGACTTGCAGTTTTTTATTCCGTTTAGCTCGTCACCACCTCTAGGGGTTAGGTACCAGCTGAGAGCAAGGGATCAAGAGATCCTGAAACTGTTACTATGTTTTCTCTCTTTTCAAAGAAAAGAAGTTTCAGAGAAAATGCAGGTGGGTAAAGCAATATGCAAGACTTGTTTCTCCCTGTTTTTCTATCAACCCGGAGACTCTACACCAGTTCCCAGTCATCAGAAATAAGAGCTGGGCAGAGAAATAGAGAACTGCAGTGCAGTGCATGAGAGGGGGGGAGTATTTCCCCCAGATTATGTTTTAAATTGCTTTAAATTTAGGGCATTCTGGTAAAATTTAAAAGTAAAATGTACCCTTAGAGAATCATTTTACGAGCCTGCAGAATCTGCTGTTTAACAGGAATAACTTCAGCTACGCAGGGAGGGGAGATGAAGAAGTGGCAGAGTGACTAAGTTATACCAGCACTTTCTTCTCTAGTTTCTGACAGCAGAATTCTTCGAGGACACGGGGAAAACTCAAATCCACAGTAATTGTGAAAGTCTGCAAGTCTCTGCCAACAAGCAACGGTTATATCCTCTAATATTATGGGGAAACTTTTGTCTTTTGGAAATCCGTAACTTAACAGGATTTCAAAAACCATGTTGCATCTAAAGTCACGGATGAAGTGAGATACTCCTGGGTGATGGAGCTCTCACTGAAAATCCTCCTTTGCTGAAAAATAGTATGATTTGCAGTACCTCCTCCCCCCTTCCCTCGGACGCCGTACTCACCACGTGCATACCCACCTCACAGCTTTTGCACATTCAAAGGTGATGGCATAAACATACCAGGGAAGGAGACAAGGAAATAACTACAGGACGGAATTACCCGGTGAGTTTTTGCCGACATGCGGGCTGGAAGAATTCTCATGGATTTCTTCATGAACAAAACTGGGACGTCTTCGTATTTCTATGGTTGGCTTTCAGCACTGCCACCAGCAAAATACATCTCCCAACATGTAACCGCTCTCATTTCGTGACGGTTCTAGAAAACGTCATGATTTTAGAGGCTAAAGCTAATCTAAATTGAAATAAACATGCAAATATGATTCGGCAAAGTATAGTTTGTCTCTTTATCCTACTTATATGCTTCTGGTGCTGTTTCAATTATTTTTATTTTTTTTTAAGTGGGGAGAGAGGCCGGTCACAGGAATTGTAATAAAAGTGCAAAATGTAAAGGTTACTATGCAAGTATATTTTCGTTTATCCTAATTAACCCTGAAATATACCACTAAGTTGCTAATATCTAATAAGCCATTTATACACCTTGAATGTTATCTGTAAAAATTTAATTGTTTCAATTCAAAATGTCATACAGCAAATATAAATGCTCATTCATTATTTAAAACGTGTGTGTCTTCACAGCACATTTGCATCATCGCAAATTTTATGTTCCCCCCCTGCTCAGTTTTGGCTAACCAACTCCACAGATACGTTAGCACCATCTTTTGGCTAAACTGTATTCTGACTTATATGGATATATTTTTCTTACAAAATCTCTCACAAATAGGGTAGTTGTAAGGGGGCAAGGGTGGAAGATGCAGTCAAACTCATATTTCTGCCACAAACATTCAGTGAAAGCTGTGGAAAGCTTTGGAAGCAGAGGGTCGTGACGTTGGTTACCTGCTCTCTCTCTGAATGAAAGATTGAAACTGGGCCAAGAAATGGGGACTGAGGTGGGGGGACAGCCATCCACCATACCTAAAAAGCCACCTCCAGTATTTCCCTGGGGAACATCTTCTGAAGCTGAAGAAGAGCAAAAAAGGGTATCGAAGCTCAGGCTCTGGTTGACAACCCAACTCAGAGAACCCTCTTGGTCCCAACGTACATTTAAACTGAGGTGCCTTTACATTGTTGTAGCCCTAAAACTAAATTTTGATACTTATTTTGTTGTCCTAGAATGGTGCAAAGGTGATAACGTGTGCAAATGCGAATCAGGTCCACTAATTATATGAAAGAAAGCACTATTTTAGAGCACGACTAAAACAGTAATCTGCAAACAATGGGTGATTTCTCACTGGACAAGGACAGAATTTGGCGTACCTTGCTGTTGAGTTCATTTCATCAGAATCCCCTCCACCTCACTTGTAAAAAAAAATACTCTCCCAGGGTAAAACAACATAAAATATTATGTCTTTTTAGTATGAATCTTTATATTTCAACTACTGCGATATGTAATCAATTTGACATTCTGCTTTGCAAAGCAGTCATCATTCATTGCCACCCTGATCTATGAGTGTAGATACATCATGATTTGCCCGTGGCATTGAGTATTGCAGCTTTGTTAATCTATAGCAGAAAGATAATTTACTGCATGACAGCAGCAAACACCAGTGCAGAATGTAACATAAAAGAGAAGCAATAACACTTAGCAAGAAATATGTGCTACGCGTGTATTTAATATGGGCATATTAGAAACACATATTTGCTAGTAACAATTACTGGGGTAGGGTCAGATTCTACCGGCAGTGCTGCTTTGGATGAGTGCCTTAGTGCACAAAACTAGACTTTTTAAACTAGACTTCTTATGTCAAATCACTGTGATGAAACTGTTCTTTGTATACTACTAATCACAAGTTAGACTGTAGTTTGGTGGTCTGGCAGTTTTGCCGTGGTTTGCGGCGGGACTGTATTTACAGTGAAGTGTCATGTCATCTTGCATAAAACTGGCTCAACCTGCCCAAACAAAAGGTACTTTTACTTCCTTCGAGTTCTTCCTTTGGAGTTATTTAAAGGCAATAAGGAAAATTGGTAATAATTAGCTCAATTATGACTTATGTGTAAAGCCGTGCAGTTCAAAAATCTCCTTTACCCCTTTGGTGGGTTTACATGTACTCTTGGAGGAATAGGTTCGAGACAGCTGCTGTAACTGAGCGCAACAGGATAGGCAGGAAGCCTGGGAAAGGGTTTTGTAGTCTGAAGAAAGTCAAATGAATTTAAAGAAAGGCATTTAGTAAGTACTGTTAACACTGCCATAACCAGATGCCTCTTAAGATGTGAATAACAAGTACTAAGAAGGGTATTATATGTGTAATGTAATATAATATATATAATCTATAAAATATATATACCTGTACCAAAAGACATTCTTTTTTTCTGCTTATGCAATTTGAATATTCAGGGTTGAGAAATCTGAAAATCCTGAAGTAAGAACATATGCACGAACAAGAATGTTTTAAGGCCATATGGAACCACATCTGGAAATAGGAGGAAGACAATCCATGTCTTAAAAGAATATTGACATATATCCGAAGTATACCAAAATGGGAAGTCAAAAGAGAAACAGATTAGTTAAGAAAAGAGACACTGATGGATAGCAAGTTGAACGGATATGCTATCGAAGAAAAGATGGACCTTGAGTAGGGAATCACAGGCATAAAAGTTTATTGTACAAACTGCAAAGGTGGAGCTACCTCTAGATTGAGTACTTAGAACTATAACAAACTGCACCTAGTTGTTTCTTCAGAACTGGAGGGGCAGAACGGATCACGCCGCTGTCCCACATATGTACTACTCCATAGGTAAGTACTGTCTTGTTACCATTGAAGGGGAGCGTACCTTAGTATTTGCTCTGCATATATGTAGACTGTTTGATTGTTCTGGGCGTCTACCCCTTTTAGGTGCGGCAATTAAATCTGGACAGAATTAGGAAATGTCCAGTCTTCCCAAGCCTCTCTCTGGGGCTGTTCTTCTGATGTTCAAGAAGCTACATGAAACATTGCACTGGTGGATGCGGTGCCAGGAGTGAACCAAAAGGCAGTTAAAAAAGCAGGGAAGTACAATAGCTTGTCTCATTCTAGCTGGCAATAACTACATTAATCAGGAATTGTACCAATACCATACCTAGAGATTTATAGGATGAAAAACCTCATAGCTTGAAATTTCAAACAGGTGGAGGAGCTTTCTGTTCCCATTATTCACTAAAGGCAGGGGAAAGTGGTCACAAAGCTACATTGCTCATATGCTTATACTGCTTATATTTTTCCAGCAAGGGAAAATCTTCAAGGAACGAGTAGGTTTCTGCTTGCCACCTAAAGAGCCAGCGTATTGTAGCTTTGCATCACTGACGGAATGTAGAGTGTTCATGAAATGGCTACCAAGGGACCCAGCCTGCCTGAATCTCATTCTAGTTGCTTCCAACCACATCTAGTGGAAAAGCTACCCTGACAACATACACAAATAATATAATCCACTACATCAAAATTTATTATAAGAAACGAGAAGAGGAAAGAACAAAAAGGAAGGAAAACTTTTAGCATTATGTGGACAACGCAGAGGCAAAACCTGAAATCACCTAAAGCAAGTTAAAACTACAGGAACTGAAAAACTTCTTTGAATTTTGAAAGCCTAACAAGTCTCATGACATACCTATTTGCGTGAGAAAGTTTAAGTGCAAGGAGGTATTTTGGACGAATATAGAGAGATACTAAGACTTGCATGTTCCTTTAAAGGTAGTACACCAAGTTGTTGCCGTTAGTCTAAACTGATTCATAAAGAACGGATTCAGAAAGAATTTAAACTACATGAAAAAAAGGTTTTAAGTGGAAATACGCTGAAATAAAGGGGAAGGAAGGATTCTGAACTTGCATGGAGGATTTTTCTCCCTGTTGCACTGGCTTTACTGGTTATTTTTTAAAACTTCTGTAAGGCTTCTTAATCTATAGTTCTTTCCTGTTAAGCTTTTTAAGTGTGGAAGCTTTGAAATTTAAGCCAGAAGAATAGAAAACATACGATTTTTTTTTTCACCTTCCCAGTTAATATTTGATAATTGGCTATGAAAGCACTTATTTGAACAGAATCCAGACAATCTCAAGTACTTTGGGTACCTGCCGTTAAAAGCAGTGTTGTTACGCAACTTACAAATGGCAATTTTCCCATGCCAACCACAAATTATTGTTACCAGTCATTTGGCACAGTGTGTGACTGCTGTATCATTATCATGGTAAATGTTTTGTTTATTGAAAACCCACTCTCTGTGAACAACTAAGCCAACTAACATTAGGTATTAAATAGCACTCTTCACGTTGGTCCCTGAGCAAATACCGTTCCACTAATATATTCAACGACGTTATTGCAAGCAGCAAAATATCAGCTACTGCCAAACACTTAAATGTTCTTTTTTAAACCAAGTATGAATGTCTTAAGGAAACTGACTTGTTTGAGAGATTCAGTGTCCCAGTTCCCAAAGGGTCCAGAGCTGGTTCAGCTGAAAGGGGCAAGTGGACAGAGGACGAACTTTGCCATCCTTCTGATCCACACCATCCTTCTGATCCCCATCATCCTCCTGGTCCCCACCATCCCTCTGGTCCAAGAAGCATCAGCAGGGTAGGGAGATGGGAGAGGGAGCTGTCAGGGATACAACCTTTCTGAAAAAGAGGGAGAGAATAATCAAGTTTTTCTTGTGCATTGAAGGAGAGCTGGAAAACTGGGTTTGTATCTCTACTACATTGTTCTCTATTCATAAATAAATAAATAAATAAATAAATAGAACAGGAATCATACTGGAATGCCTTAAAAAAAAAAAAGAGAAAGAAAAATAAAGAAAAAAAACCCACAAAAATAAAACACATAGGAGCTGTCATCTTGGATGACCCTTCCCCTTCTATAAACCTGACCATTGTTTCTCTTTCGGCAGGAGAGGTTTGTTTCAAACATCCCTAACAGACACACTCCACTGCTCCACCCTCAGGTTTTCTTACCACATAAAACCATCTATCACAGGCCAGTGAAGACCCAGGAAGAGATTAAATACTAAGCAGGCTGAGCTCTGCCCTGCTTTTAAAAATCAACCTAAACATGAAAAAAAAAAGATATCAAACTTCTCACAAGCACTACATTTCACAGGCTAAAGCATAAATGTATTCAACCAAGCCGGTCTTTGAAACTTTTCATTTAGCTCTATGAAGATAAACAGTGGATCAGCATTTTCATTAAAAAGAAATGTCATGGCTCATTCCTTTCTGTGATTGAAGAGGATGTAGAAACATCTTTCAAAACTCAGGAGAGAAACATATGCTTGCAATAAAAAATAAATAAAAAAGTGACTGTTGTTCCATTAAACGTTTCAGCCTGTGATTATAATTACTTCCTGATTGGGAAGAATTCCCATGTTAAAACCCTGTGTAATAATAGCTGAAGTAGATCAAAACAGAAATGGTAAAGCTGACTGGATCAGCCAGGGATTGCTTCCCTAGGCAAGGTACAGGGAAGGAAACTTAACTGCTCTTCATATTTTAGTTTTTTATTATAATTGTGCAGCTGAAGAGACTTTCATGCCCCAATACTTCTCCGTTCTCCCTCTCCAATCTATATAATTTACCAAAGACATGGAACAAACCCACTCAAATAGTTTAAGTCACAGCAGTTTTTGACTGAGGCAGGTCAGAGTCCTTACCTGGGCAGCTGTAGAGGAGCAATAATATTTAACAGGGAGAACTGGGCGAGACGGTAGACTCCAGCTGGCACAACGGCACCAAAAATAGGTCCTTCCCTTTGATGTCAGCAACAACCAGAGCGGGATGGCTCAAAGACTGGATATGAGCGAGTCATTGCCCACAAAGGAAACCACTGTCATGAAACAGGAGGCAGTGTCCCTGCGGCAGACACAGACCCTGGGGACAGTTTTGTAGGGCAGCAGCCCGTGATTAAAGGCTATTAAGATACAGACCAAGGGCAAATATAGAACTATGAAATCAAGAGGGTTTTGGCAAAATGTCTTCCTTTGCTGCAGATCTTTTGAGATCAGAACTTTTCATTGAAGGGCACAAGTTTCAAGGGAGGATTCCATGATGCTATGAGTCTATTTTCCAGGAAATATTTCTTCAGGATGAAATGACTGCTTCAAATGAAAGTATCATGGACAAAATGATGGAGGAGGAAGGAGAGAGCCTCAAGAAGCAGTAGCTGACCTTCCCAACACCACGAGCAGCATATCTAGTTCTTATCATGACCCAAACCTGTAAGAAACTTACGTGAAAAGCGGCTCTGTCCTACAGGCAATGCACAAAAACTCCTCTGGTGTCCGCGGCAGGATGACAGTAATGGGAATGCAGACAAGTCCCAGGCAAACTTACCCAGACTGGCCCCAGCCTCCCCTCACATCCTCCTGCAACCCTCGGTGGTGCGACCCCTGCGACATTTCCACTGCCCTCCTCTCAGACAGCCCCTCTGCTAGCGGTCCGACACAGCCCAGGGCGGGAGCAGCGCTTGACATGCTGGCTATCGAGGTGGGAGACAATGCTCCGCTCATTTAGACTGTAGCACGGAGTCAAACATCTAGGGCCACCAGGGAAGATGCACAGGAGCTTCTGCTTGTGTGACTTGTTACCCCAATAGAAATAGTTAGAAGAGATCGAAAGGAAACAGAAATGGCAAGTTTGGCTTTAGATCCCTGGAAGAGGTAGAAGCGATAGAGGTAGGACAGGTATTAGACCAATGACAGGAAATAAACTACCCACATGTTAAATCTGTCTTTCAGAAAACAGGATTCCTGGGAATTTGTGAAAACATTCAAAACACAATCGCACAACTGCACATCAGTGATGGGATTCTCCATATGGTAAACTGGAGGGCAAAGTTCTCCGAATTTCTCTTCCTGAGAAGCAGTAAAATAGACACTGAGTACTGGACAAGCACTGCTGGCCTAAAGTCCACACTGTCTTCCTTTTACTGAAAGCTTCTCGCTCGATTGGTGTATAAACTACAGACAAGAGCAGAAAACACTAGTTGTGTTCACAGAGTATCTTTCCGCAAGAACCCCAGACCAAATTTGCAAGCCAAAGTGAAGACCTGAAAGAGTTTTGGATGCTTATACAGGATCTTCCTCCAGCTCTTTAGCACCATAATGTATTATCTGAGTAATTCAGCATAAATATATAACTGTACATAAAAAGTATACACGGAGGCACTCAAATAAAGCATCCAGAAAACCTACAGACAAGGAATGGGAAACCTTCGGTGTTGATCATGACTACTCTCTTTGTGTTAAGTTTAAAATAGTAATGATTTTCTTTTATCTTAAATACACGAACAATGAAGTAAAACAATGTCAAGTCAGATGAGAAAATCCTCAGTCACTTCAAACAATTGAGATCTGATGCACACTGTAAGTACAGTTCTGCTTTCAACAGATTAAAGGACCCTCAGATCTATTTTTTGTTCTAGTCAAAGGAAGACACGTTGCATAAAACATCAGGGGGCTTTCTTTGATCAGATGCATATCTTTACATTTCTTGTTAAGCAGTTATAAAAATAAAAAAGCCTTATAAGAGGTGAACTCGGAGGATATTTATACTTTCCAAATGACAGCTCAGGCAGGGTCTTGAATTTAGTGCCACTTTCGAGGTGTAAAAATAACTATTTGTACAGTAAGTTTTGGAGTTCTCTCTCTAGTGGAGATAAAGGAATAATCCACAGCTCTGTGCAAAACAAGTCCCACTTGGAGAAGTTTGTTACCTTCACTGAAATAGTATCTGCTTAATATCATTGGATTAGAATAGCAAGAGTTTCTGAGCATTAATGGGGCCTTTTTGTGCCACTCTGGAAGTCCACAGGAATGATAAAACTGTCTTAATTAAGTCTAAAGATTTTCTCAGCATAAGAGATTATCCCTCCGAGAGGCAGCCAGAGCAGTTCTTTGTCTTCAAACAATTAGATCACATCTGAGGTACGGATGGCAAAGCCCAGAACACGAGTTTCTAAAAATAAAACACGGCAAGGATGGGGCGGTGTTCAGCCTCAACCTAGAGCCTCGTTTATCGGGGTTTTGAAGGCTTTCCCAAAAATAAAACTGAATTTGAGCTATCAAGGTTTTATATTGATTTCCCTCTATCATGAAAAAAGAAGGTTAATCAACTGCTAAGAAATTGGAAGGAGATCAGCCATAGAAAAGAACTTGTAATACAAAGGAAAATGGGGCTGTTAAGAGCCTCACACTTAGGGTGAGATAAAAGCCACGCCGCAGGAAGAAGGCTGATTTCTCCAGCCTTTTTTTTTCACCTTGCAGCTCTGCAGGCTTTAGCACCCAACAAAATAAATCTAACCACACAATGAAAGGCTGCTTCTCCTCAGACCATATTTGTTTGTCAGATCACCGCGTCGCACTGCGCACCGCGGATGCACGGTAACAGTTTTCCCTTTCTGTGTTACCTAGGCAACTTACTTTTAACAGTCAAAGCAAACGAGGAGGAAATCTTCTTAAGACATCAAGAAATCAAATAACATTCTGGCAGATTAAAGGAGTTTTATCCTCATTTATCTAAACTACTCGTTAACATACTTGAACTCAAAGAGATGCAATTCATCTCTTCTGTCCTTTCTTGAGTCATAGTTGAACCCATGACCAGGCAACAACTTTGAGCAGCACCTTCTCCTCAGTGTCTGCCTGACAATCCCACCCCTTGCCTCAGAAATTATAACTTTCATCATCCGAGACATTCAGGGATTTTTCAGGAGAGCCCTACGTTGTGTTTTAAAAGTGCATTTTTTCGTTACGAGAGCAATATGTCAAGTAGAGGTAGCACTTCTAAAGTCTCGGTCTTTCAAGAAAAGTACTTACTGGCTATGCAAATAAAGGCCAGCTCAAAAATTTACATTTTGAGTTAGTCAACACAGAGCAATGGATTTATACAAACCATTTTTTCAGATTGTGGAAAATAATTTCATCCTGATTTGCAAGACCACGGCTAAGAGCTATGTAGCTCCGTTCATTCAGTGGCCCACTCTCCGTACAAGCCCATTTTACAATACTGATCAATATATCAATAAATCAATATATTGACTCTGTAATATGTTTAAAGGCGTGATGCAAGACCTATGCAGTAGCTACATTCCAACTCTACGTGTGTTAAAACTACATACATATGCCTATGATGTACACCTGCCAATATATTATTTATTCCTCTTCCAAAGGACTGGAATAAATTGTGAAAGGTTTTGTTAAACCAGCACCTCTACATGCACGCTGCAGCGTCTATGGAGTGTGGTAAAAACAAGGCCGGCATTTCTGTGTTTTCTCAAACCAGGTGCAACCTCTGCCGCTAAGGCAGGCTTTCCATTAAATGGTGTCAGAGGTGAGGAATTACCGCCCATCCGTTGTGCTAGGCCATTACTATCCATTTCTCCATAGGATTGGAATTTGTATGGACTACCAAAATTTCTAGAAATTATCTGTAGTGATAGGAAGATATATTTGTCTGCAGGTGAAGCTTTGATATCCTCAGACAAGCCTGTTGGCAAGATGACTACTTCATGTCATCCCTTGCAGGATTCTTTTCATGTGTGTGAAGTGAGGATCTGTCCACTAAGAAATCCACTGAGCCTTTTGATTCATCTTTCAACCACGTATCAAGCATTTAAGGATAAACATCCTTCTGGTAAACAAATATCTTTGGTAGCACAGATTTAAAAAAATAGCTCCACCGTGACAACTTCCAATATTAGATATTCTCTCCTGTCCACGTTTCTGCACAATAATTTGCAAATACTGGGTACAATAGGATAGGGGTGAATGATGAGAAAAACTCTTTTTTGCATTCATGGGCTTCAGTGTATTCTTTTCAAGTAGTTCAACATGGCTATGTGTTAAAATGCTAATGCCAACCATTTGCATAGTCTCCTCTGAATAATAAGTAGCGGAGAGTCACCGAATAAGAATCACAGAGCGAATTCCGTGTCTACACAGACACACCACTGACCTTACAGTCTCCTTTACCAGCTTCAGAATATTTTCTTGGGAAGCTTCAAGCGGTACTTTGCTTTTATTTTAGTGTTTATATTCACTATGACTTATCCTTCATTGCACCAATCCCCACTGCACGTGCTTCTCCACCCCTTGCAAAACTTCTCTCCATCTTCCACAGTTTGGTTTTCACAGTCCGTTTCTCTATCTGCAATAAAATCCCAAATTCCAAGTAGCAGGAACTGTCCAAAGAAGAAATTCTGTCCATAGTAGCAAGCGATCACTGGGAGGCCCTGGGAAGAAATGCCCTCTATCTCACAGGAACGCATCCATGCTTAGGTGACAAAGGGGAGTATGTTGGCAAACCAGCCTGTGCGGGACACAATAGCTATTTAACCAACCCTCGTCTTTGTCTGCTGGCTTTTTGGCCTTTTTTTCTATGAAAGAATGGCTACTATATCATGTAAATAATGTATTCAATTTGTCATTTCACTTATGCAAAACCAAATCTACACAGAAAATGAGATTTCCCTCTGGCTCTAATTTTGATATCAGAGAATTTTTCTCAGCTGAAAATGCAGTATGAGGCCGTGGTGGAGACAGTAAACCTAACTTCATTTTTTGGGGTGGGTTTGAGGGTAAAAGAATCATCTCTAGAATGACTAAAAAGCTATAATTCCCTAACCCTTTCAAATTAGCTGCATATGAGGCAGTACAAAACAAGCACGCAAGCAAAGCAGTCTGCAAAGCATTTGATTTTACCGGAAATTTCTGCTGGGACCTAAACTCCAGACCTGCACCATGTTCATATATTTAGCCTCGCACACACCAGTAGCTTGGCTACTGCAGGGGCACAGTGGAGGCTGTTCCTCGCAGGACACGGCTGGAGGGCACATTTTGTAAGACGGAGCTTCTGTTGTGGGGAAACAGAGTTCATTAACATAGTTCAGGTAAATTTTAGAGAATTATATTTCAGAGAGATGCAGATTTGGGTCTGAACAGGAAGGATCTCATAGCTGCAACCACACAGCATAACCCAGAACCAATTTAATCGTACTCATTTCAGCTAATGAAGTAGTGCAGATGAAAACCTCTTAGACAACTGTTACCCACCCCCCCCCACACACACACCCTTCTAGTAAATCTTTGCAAAAAGGTTGAAACCTAGTCTTAAAGTCAACAGCACACGTTTTGGAGATGCAAGCAAGCCAGGACCTTGTCCTGAATCTTTGAGTCTTTGCATTAAAATTCGCTGCAAACTGAAATCGGTGTTGTACCTCCCTACTGTAGGAAATGCTGCTGCTCTGTAGGTTTTGTGGGGTGGCGGCTGTTCATTTTCTAAAGGCAGCTCATGTGCACGTCAGCCAATAAATCCACAAGGAGGACCGAAGATAGAAGAACAGCCATCAAAAAAATTACAGCAGGAGATTAAATTCATGTATTTTAACAGTTCTGGTGGTGGCACTTTCAAATAAACACAGAAATTTTTATACCTAAAGTCCTGAAGTTTGCAAATCTGCTACCATCACATCTAAAATAAGCTCCAGTGAGGCACCCAGACTGATGTGGCCCTTGCTTTGGAAAGCACGACACATTTTACTATGGTACAACGCTAGAAAAACATAAGGCCAATCACAGCTCCTTTATCTAGAAAACTGAAAACGAAAGGGTTACGTAATTAATGAACCGGTTTAGTCCTAAGTCACGAACCTGATGATTTCCTGGAAGCTTTGGGTTACCTTACCCTGAAAATGTGCAGATATGCTTCCTGTGCAAATTCAAGGGAACATAATTCTTCTCAAACCTTCTCTTTAATTCATGAGGAGGGAACAGCAAGCTAGCCAAGACCATCAAGATACTTCATGGCTTCTAAATAACGGAGCCAAGAGCTGCTGAAGTTTGCAGTCAAGGATTTTAAATGAGGATGATCCAAAGCAGAGGTGCCAGTAAAGCCCAATTATGTTCATTTCAGGTGGAAAGCGAGTTGTTATAAAAGGATGGACAAAGAAAAGCTAATAAAGCCTTGCCTGATATTCAGGTTGAACCCTAATTAAATTACATGCAGAGATACTACCTTTTAGAGAAAATAAAAGGCACTGCTGACATTGATACAACAGAGCCAAAGCTGCACAAGTCCCAGAACTGATGGGATGCTTGGTATCGCCTGGACGAGGGAGCAGAAATTACACACGGCCAACACCTGCTGCATTACTGATTCGGATTGTCGTCTTTTAAGCCTGTGGGCATGATTTGAAATTTCAGTTCCATTTGTACTAGACCAAAGGTTTCTGTCAAGGCACCATCTGTAGCAATGAAATTCCCATCCAGTTCCGATTTCTGACACAAAGCAAACCAAACAGAAATTATACCAGCCAAACATCTACATGAAAGCACACAAAAATATCAAACTCTTTTATTTATCATATCAAATTTAAGCCCTGTATAAAATGCCCTCTGGGATTATTTGGAACAGCCATATCCAGTAAAAGCCTTAGTAAAAGCACTACAATGACCTAAAAACGGCTCGTGGGTCTGCATCCCCACGGCACTGTCTCCAGAATCGCTCAGTGTGTTCCTTTCGTGGGCGATGGGGACGGAATGGGTCCGCTCAGCAACCCCAGGTGCTCTGGCCTCAGCACGTACAGCAGACCACGTGCGCCGTGCAACCAGACACAGACGAGGCAGGCGGTTAGGAGGAGAAAAGGGAATTGTTTCCGATACAACAGAGCATCTCTGAATCGCTCTATTTTATTTTCTTCCTTTTATAAGCTTCCAGGCAGCAGAAGAGAGAACCAACCTACTGGTGAAGGCACTCTTCTTGGAGGCGTGAGTTGAAAACCTTTCAGAGAGAACAGAAAGCTGCACCAAGGTCTCCTGCACCGTGGACAACCATGAGCCCTACCTCCTCTCCCTTGCATGGCTTTCACGGGGAAGCCATCCCACGGGCATCTAATTTCAAAAGACCGTTCAACATCATGATCCTGGTCTGACCCTTCTCTGCCAGCCACAGAAAGTCCCAGGCAGAGCCCCGGGCTGGGGAAGGACAAGCTCTACCAGCCTGCTCTGCTTGTCTACCTCTGTCACAGGCTCCGCAGACGAGGATCAATCTGCAAAATGACATCTGCCCATCGCTTCTCTCCTAATGCTACCAGACGTTAAATAGTTTCTTCAAGAGATACGGTTGGCTTGGTCAAGCCAATTTATTGAGCTGTTGCTACAGACAGTAAAAATTTATTAACAACTTCGTATTAATTAGATTGTATATAAATATTTTGAAACAATGCATGTAGAAATAGCTAGGATAATTAAGAACTAAAGCCACGAAGATTTGCCGTGAGAAATTTGCATTTTTCTTCTGAAGGGATGTACAGGTGACCACAGGCTTTACACCACACACGGTGTAAAGTAGTCATTGCTGTGGAGGGAGATGTTTTGTGGCTTTTGTCCAAAGTCACTTAACAGCTCTGAAACAACCACCCCCCTCAGAGGAGCTGGATGAAGGGTTTGGTGCACATGCCTTTTCTGGCCTTTGAAAAGAACATTCGAAATTGCACACAACCAGCTCTTCCACGGTATAAGTTGTCTATTACTCATTAACACTTGTGCCACGCTCAGCTGAGCCTACAAGTCCTTTTCCCAGGTCACCCCACACGCTGATAAGGAAGGAAAGACTGGTGAGGTGATTAAAAGGTAAGACTGGAGAGGCAAAGCGAGGCAAGGCAAGGTTGAGGCCACCCAGCAAGTCCCTGACGCAGGAACGTGATCTGTGTTTTAAACACCTTCACCCTGCTAAGGCCAGTATCCCTCTGCACTGTGAGTCCCTGAACAACCTGAGAAGCTGCTGATGTTCCCTAATGCTTTAGTTGCAGAGACAGCCACTGACATATGATTTAAGGATAACCAGTGCAACATCACCTTCCTGAACCTGCAGACAGCCTGGAACAATTTTGGGGCCATTCAGTAGGATATATGGACGGTTTACCCTCTCTAAAGTCACCAGCGTGATAGTGGATTGAAAGCCTACTCATGACTTTCTGCACAAGCCTATTTTACTGAAGGTCTCCTAATCAGATGGAAGGAAACAGGGCAGAAGTCAAGCTTGTGAGATAAGACTCAGGAGCTTTCCAATGAATTAGGGCTGAGCCTATCTAGCAGGTCAACAGTGTTGAAAGCAGTAGGCTCACTCCTTCCCACGTTTCTCCAGGAGCTGCTTCCTCCTGTCCCCAGCCAACAGCTGGAGCTCCTCCAATGCCAGTGGAGAACAAAACCCCCACGGAGATGGAGGATGGGATCCTGTCCCCTGCCTCCCAGCCTTTGTCCACCACAAATCTCACTTCTTCAGTGGGAAGATTTGCTGCTTTTTTCTAGATTTGCAGGGCTTTTTCTGGATTGCTTTTCTGTTGGATAAGTGACAGCATGAGTAAAGTGCTGAAGCTGGTACAGTGGAAGCCACGACCCTGTGTGACAGGACTGAAGTCAGCAGATAGTCCTGCGCTAACCCTCCTCGTTTGGCTGTATCCTTAAACAAGGTAAAGAGAGAGGACAAACACGACAGGAGAGATGCAATGACACAACAATTCTCTTTAAAATAGATTTTCCTAAGTGCTAGTGTAACAAAACAGCAACAAAAAAAAATATGAAAGCATAAGCACCCAAAATTAATTACAAACTTCACAACATATTCCTTTAATCACTGTACTAACAACAGAGAATGTAAACCTCATTAGAAATTCTTTGCAGGATTGAAGTCATAAAATGAAGAGTTAAAAAGGACGGACATTTTTTTCCTGTTTTGTTCTCTAAAGTATTACCATGTACTGGATGCATTTAATATGCTTAGAAAGAGGGCAAGAGAGGTCTCCACAACTAGGAGATTTCGAAGGAAATTGTCACTTTCTACTCTTAAGTGACAATTTTGAAAATTCTAGACGTGACAGTAACAAGCCAAAAGGTAAATTATGGGGAGGAGGGAGGTGGTTGGTGATGGGGAAGGGTATGACACAGAAAGAGCTCCACGGGCTGAGTTACAGAGGTTTGGCCAGGAATTCCGTGTTCCTCCTGTAATGTGCTTTTAGAGAGCAATAGTAACATCTAGTGGATGTGGGGGAAACTTCCACAGCAGGACACTGCAGCTCCACATTCAGCATTAGGAATGGAAACAGATTTAAGGAGAAAATAAGAGCATGCCCTTCCCCCTCTCCCCTGTCTTAAAATATATGCATACACCAACTTAAACAGCCCCAGTTAAATCTCACTGACACTTTCCCAAATTTAAATGGGATGCTTTGCCATTTCTGCTGACAAGAGAGGAAAATTAACTACCCAGGTGCCAAAAAACCCAAAACCACCACAAAGCCCAGAGCAGGTGGGGAGAGGATGATGGGCAGCAGGAAGGGGGAGCTTAGAAGAGATGCCAAAATCAGTCCACACACACACACAGCTTCTGCAGTTTTATCCAGTGTCCGTGGTTACATCCTTTAAGGACCAGTAAAAACCACTCCCGGTACACATTTACACGTAGTTACCATTCTGTGCCCTGCACTCTCAAGTCCTCTGTAGCACCTCATGCTTGTATTTTTGGGGCCCTCTGCTATAATCTTCTCTTTTTTGTGCTCTAGTAAGTTATCAGCACAAGCTACTTGCACAAACATCCTCGTTCCAGGGTCACTGGATGGTGCACTCTGTCAAAACAGTGATCCATTAGAAGGGACACATGCGTACAGACATGTGCAGAAGCACTGCTCTGGTAACCATTTACTAACGATATAGTAATACCTACACCAGTTTCACCGGTATGCTGTCAAGACTGCTCTGCAACAGACTGGACTCCCACATTACTTCGGGAGCTCGTCGCAGGAAGCTCCCTTCCTGCTGGACCCGCCTGGTGAAGAACTGTAAGGAAAGCCACAAGCTCTCGAGGAAATACTACGTTTCTCTTATTTACGCAGGAAACCAAGCATCTCTCAGTTACTCTGCCACCAGCCCATCTTGATATTCAGTTTCCATTAATCTTTTGGCAATTTAATACTTCCTTTCTACTCGCTCCACACCACCTTCTGAACCTCCCAACCTACTGTAACTAGCAGTTACTAGAAATGTTATTTAAACATCTAAGGAACTAAATCCAAATAACTCAGCTCAGCCTCTCTGGGGCAAATTTTGCAGAACCATCAGATTTAATTCATTTATTCACCAATATTCATTATTGCTCACTTCAGGTTTTGCTCTAGCTCCTCATTCAAAGTTTCCAGCTGTGGTGAAGGAAGCGTGCAGAAGGACTGATACCTGCTCCACACACGGTTTAACAGGATTACCAGTTTCTAGAAGCCTCTCATGAAAACTGGATCCCACCTACAGTGTCTTACGCTGACTCTTAAATACATCTACAATCATCAGCTGGTTTTGCCAGGAGTCAATTCGGTGGTGGGTTGGTTTTTTCTGGGTAATTTCTCATTGTTGGAGAAGTCAGACCACCGCAGTCTGGTTTCCCTCACCAGCTCATACCACATTAGATGTGTACCCCTTCCCTCTACTCTCTTCCTGTTATCCCTGAATTCCTGTCATTCCCGTCATTCCTGAATATTAGACTAGCTCTGAATAAGTGAATACTTTTCTTGGTTTTTTTTTTTTTTTTAATTTCCCAGAGGTAAGAAAAACCTCATTAAGTTTGCCACAAAAATTTTACCGCTGAGAATAAACTGGAAGCGGTGTTCAGAAATAGAAGTGAGCTAGGCCAGCCAGCAGGGTGCCGTGAGACGGGCCAGCCATCACCTCGACATCACATGCCAGTACCCAGGGAGACGCGGCACGAATGCGCTGGGCCTGGGGAACTCCTGAGGACCGAGCTACCAAAAGAAGGAGGTCAAAAACAGCGCTGAAGTTACAGACTACCTGGGGCGAGAGAAGAGTCTGAATGCTCTTTTACTTTTCATTAAAAAAAACCCAACATGCTAAAGTACGCTAACCAAGCAAATTGCAAGTAAATACATGCCTGCAGAGAGTGTCTCCACCGCTCCATCCACTGGGAAAGCAATAAAGGTTTATATCACCTTGGAGGCAGCCTCAAGTACTTCTTGCAAACCTGGGCCTGAGTAATAACACAGCCTTGAAAGCAACATTCCCAAACGCTCTGGTTTAGGACCGTCTGACTTAATATTCAGGATTCTTCAGCTGAAATGCTTGGCAGCCCTGAGGGACAACAATGTGCCACATTTTGCTCCTCTATCTTTAAAGGCAGATATGATATCTAGGAGAGGCTAAATTATCTTTCACTATAAGACCAATTTAGCAACATAAATGTGCAAATGAGAATTTATCCGACAGCATCTATATCCCAGTGCAGGCTTGCCAGACCCCAGAGTGATACGTTAGCATCACTCCTGTCTCGATTCCTCTGACTCCCTCCCCTCAAAGAAATAAAAATGTAAGTTTGAACAAGATGTTACGAGCTGACGTTATCAGTAAGAGAAAAATTTCTTCAGACTAACTTGTTACTTACTGCTTACTTGGACTACAGATGGCCTGTCTCAATGATAATCTGTCTTTTCTCATTTACTGTTTCTATTAAAATAATGACTCCTGGTCAAAACTGAGGTTAAAATTAGAAAGGGAAATTCATAGCGTTTTCAGAGTGGTTTGTNATAAGAGAAAAATTTCTTCAGACTGAGTTTGTTACTTACTGCTTACTTGGATTACAGATTGCCTGTCTCAGTGATAATCAGTCTTTTCTCATTTACTGTTTGTATTAAAATAATGACCCCTGGTCAAAACTGAGGTTAAAATTAGAAAGGGAAATTCATAGCGTTTTCAGAGTGGTTTGTACATACAAAACTATCCATACTGCTTTCCTGGGATACTTATAATAGTATTCCTTCAAAATTCAACTTTGTGAGATCAGATCAAAGCACTAATCAGTTAAACCATCCCTTAAACCACTTTCAGTTTTCCCTCCCTTACCCTTATGGGAATAAATGAACGGAATAAAATTTCCGTCTGTATTAGGCCCAGGATATATACCCAGCCTTTCAAAATCCCGTATTTGTGAGCTAACTTCTGCAGGCTCTGCCTTGACTCTAATTTGCTCAACTTGCATGTTACTTATTTGATAAATTTACCTGGAATTTCTATTCCAATTGACATTTTTGCATTCACATAATTTTTTAATCTCCAGATTAAACAATTCAAATTAGTGACTTAATTTCAGCATGTTTCTAGGCTCCCACCAAACAGGAGGGCAAATAGAAAACACTTTTAAAACTATTTTTAGGAAACTCAATTTCTGCCCGTTTTTCTTTTCTTTCCTTTGTCTTTTCCTTCTCCCCTTACCCCCCACTCCAACCCCGCTATGGCAAACCTTCGCTTTTCTAGGTAACGAAAAAAACAAGGAGATTTGATGGAACAATTCCAGTTTTACTGCTTATCACACAGGAGCTGGGAGAGGATAAAATCAAATACTCAGAAACAAAATACTGGAGTGTTAGACGCCTTATGAGTATATGGGTGCAGAGAGAGGAAGATCCCTCCAGTCTCCCGACTTTTGCATGTACCAGAAAAGGAGAATACAGGTCCCTGAGATACCACGTGGAAAACGGGCAACACCACAGGCCCAGGGCCATCCAAAGAGGTGTCCCATAGGATAATCTGGCTGAACTGGCTGTTTTTTCATGAATGTTTTGCAGTTACGTACTCTCCCGTCTTCGCTACCTAGCTCAGATTACAAGAGTAAAGAAATTACGTTACCCAAGGTAATGCAGATCCCTGCAAGCTCCCTTCTCTCAATGAAATGGGGGGGGCAATTCAAGCTTCAAAAGTCAACTCCAAGCATAATCCATTCACAACAGTTTTACTTTTATGGAACAAAGCTTGTCCCTTGAATTATGACCGGGGAAGCGGAAAATGGTGGGTAAGGGAGTATTTTGTAGAGCTGACAGTCATTATTACGCATTTGAAATAAAGCCCTTTATTTGGTTGGGGAGGGCACGAGGCAGGCAGAAATCATCCCATTTTCATTTTAGGAAAAACATAATTAAAAAAATAATCAAACCCTGGCACTTTATTCCCCAGTGTTTTGCTCCTGCCACATTGGTACTGCTGTCCTAGTTAATTCAAGCTATAATGAGAGTAAATGATTGACCAGTCAGAGGTGTACCGATTTCCGATGCCTTTCCTTCTTAACGATAGCACTGACTCTGGGCATAACTGAGCAGAGTTCTGCGAAATGTCTTCTGAAAGGTTGGGGGGGGGGGGATAAAACACAAAAAGCAATGCTGTCACTGCAAGCTGTGCCAAGAGGGAAGTATCAGCTCACCGAGTCTTCCCCAGAGCGTGCAGATGGTGGGCTGCTGGGCCTGAGCATCACTGCCGTGACAAAAACCACTCATCCGAGCCCCTCCACGATGAAAGACAACCACAATTTTTGTAGGGCTGAAAGTAATTCCACTTTTGGTTGTAAAACCTGGGCCTGCTCTCAGACGTGATGGATGCTCGAGTCACATCTCTGAAAGGAATGAAGACTGCATGGCGGGGGATTTACACTAGATTTTCCTTTTTTTCCTTTTACACGTTTTTCCTTTGCCTTCACTACCTGGACTTTCCAGCTTACTCTTTAGATATTTGTAGGCCTTCCCCCTTTCCTTTAAAAAGTTTTATTGCTTATTTTAACGATTCCGCAACATCTGATTAAGATAGACTAATACAAGGGAATATCCTCGTGCTTTTCCAAACCACCCCACAGTCCTGCAAACTCACGTTGTTGTTAGTTGCACTGTTCTCTCTCTGCCTCCTGGCAATTAATGTTGTCTCCCCTGGCTAGAGTCAAACTGCAAATAAAGAGGAACATAAAAATGTCCAAGTCCCATCCATTACGGAACGCAGAGTTTGGCACCCCTTGTTGCTGGAATTTACAGACTGCTTTTTAGTTTTATCATTTTATCTCCCTTTAATGGCAAAATCAGTTAATCCTGGGTGGCACCATAAAACTTGCAAACAGAGGCAGACCATAAGTCAGCAAGTCATTCCTAGAGCTCTGCAGCACAAATCCCTGCTGTAAAAAGCAGCAGCAGTTAACTCCTTCCCTTTCTGTGCCTCTTTCAAGGACTTGAGGCAGGCTATAAACCGTTATTTATCTAATTAGCGCCACTAATAGCGCTGCAATTCCTGCCCTGTAAAGGTAGAAAGTGGCCCGAAGGCACAAGTCCCTTAATTAGTCAGTAAAGCACATTTAGTTTTAGAGCAGGGAGGTGAACCTCCCTGTTTGATGAGATGGGGATGCTGGAGATGTTGCAATGGCTTACATATCTCAGAAAGGTTCATTTTAAGCTAAAACGCTCACCTTCCATCCCACCTGTGGTTATGCAGACCTCCTTCATTTGCAATTCCTCAGAAAATGCCCCAAGAGTCACTCAAGCACTCAACATTAAGGAACTAACGAATGAGATTTTCATCCAAATGTTAACACGGGATCCCAAGGGAAAGCCAACACCATCTGCTCAGCCTTCTCTCCGCATGCCACCGGGGGCTCGCAGACCGTCGTGTAAAACCCTCCAACACATACCATGCTGGGAAAGTCTGCCTGCCTGAGAAAAACAACAACGGAACTGAAATCCATTGTCTTAATCGATTATTGAAACTTTAATCAGTTATGTAAGAGCTCGGATGAATGAAAAGCAGGGCAACGGAGAACTGCACCTGTGCTGCTGCGACTTGATAAAAACCATGCTGATTCTCATCCTTTGATGTTTTCACATCAGACTGCTTTCTCCCTATAGGGAACGGTGGGTTTCTTTGAAAGATCTGGCATGGGACTAAAAAACCCCACAAAAAAAACAAAAATAAAACAAAACAACAAGTAGACAAACCTGATCTTATCCAAAACATCAGATTCCATTTCTGCTCACAAATGCATAGTTTACAGAGTTTTGGAATTGGTTTGAGAGATGCAGATTTTTCTCATTTCCTTGGTATGATATTACTAAACTTCCAGCTGACGCTGCAGGGAATGTTTCAAACGAGCTACTGCCTCCCCCGTTCTTGCTCTCCTCACCAAGGAGCAGGAACTCCAGCCTCCACCAGCCCCACGTTCAACACCAAATGAAAGAGACCTGACCCCACGCCCCGGATCTCAGCAGTGTACAGAGACACTCAAGAGCAGGATATGGAAAATGCACTGAAATCCTACAGCCATGAGCCGGCCTCCACTAACACCAGCGAGTTTTGCTGCCAGTCTTCCCAGGAGATGACCTACTTGAAGACCATGTCGTAGAGCACTGTTGTAATATTGCTCTGCTTTTAACCAAATCGTGAGTAAATTAAGCTTCTCATTTGCATCCCATTTATTTTAATATTATTTTCTTTAGAGCCCAGTGTGAAATGAACGGACCACGTGGAGAACGGGGGCTTGACAAGCCCAGCAGAAGCGATGATCCATCCCAGCGACCAAGAGGTGGCGCCCAGAAACCAGCAGATGCTGCCCCAGGGACTGGTCTGAGCTGGGGGATCTGCCCAGCAGAAGGCTGCTCGCATCAGGGTTAGCAGGGCAGGTGAAAAACAAGTATCAGAACCTGGAAGATCCTTTGGTAACGTGTATTAAAAGAGCAGCCCTTTCCAGTCTCGATTGGGCAGCATTCCCGACTACACCTCCAGGCACCGCAGCCCTGCATGGCCCAAGTACACAATTGCTCCTTGCCCACAGCTTTGCTGATTGATTTATTCAAGACAGCTCCTCGGCTGCTTCTACTGGCTCCACCTTCACTTTTGCACAACCCTTAGAAGAACATTTGAACACAGTAAATGCGAAATTTCATAGTAAAAAATCCCTACAGGCTTTAAAAGTCCCTTTTCCAGTTTCATTAAGCTGAAATTTCTTAGGTTTAAAGTTATAAGTGAATATCCAATATTCACATTTTAAGCACAAACTACTGGAGACTCACAGAATCACAGGTCATGGAAGGAACCTCTGGAGATCCCCCAGTCCCACCCCCAGCCAGAGCAGGGTCACACAGAGCAGGGGGCACAGGAACGCCTCCAGGCAGGTTTGGGATGTTTCCAGAGACGGAGACTCCCCCACCTCCCTGGGCAGCCTGGGCCAGGGCTCTGCCACCCTCCAGGGAAAGAAGTTCCTCCTCATGTTTAGGTGGAACTTCCCATGGTCAAGTCTGTGCCCGTTACCCCTTGTCCTGTCCCTGGGCACCACTGAGAAGAGCCTGGCCCCATCCTCCTGACACCCACCCTTTAGATATTTATAAACATTGATGAGTTCCCCTCTCAGTCGTCTCTTCTCCAGGCTAAACAGACCCAGGTTTCTCAGCCTTTCCTCGTAAGAGTGATGCTCCATTCCCCTGAAGATCTTTGTAGCCCTCTGCTGGACTCCCTCTAGTAGTCCCTTGTTTTTCTTGACCCGGGGAGCCCAGCACTGGCCCCAGCACTCCAGATGTGCCCTCCCCAGGGCAGAGCAGAGGGGGAGGATGACCTCCCCCCACCCGCTGGCCACACTCCGCTTGATGCCCCCCAGGAGGCCACTGGCCTTCTTGGCCACAAGGTCCCATCGCTGGCTCATGGCCATCCTGTTGTCCCCCAGGACTCCTTCACAGAGCTGCTCTCCAGCAGGTCACCCCCACCCTGTCCTGGTGCACAACGTTATTCCTCCCCAGGGGCAGGACCCTGCACTTTCCTTTGTTGAACTTCATTCGGTTCCTCTCAGCCCAACTCTCTAGAGTTCAAAGATTCAATTCAAAGCATTTGACGATGCTGCCTTGGAGTTTTGAATACTCCTGCTGTCTTGAGCACAACTCTCGTATTTCTATACCACAGTGTTGCAATACGGATGTGGTTGGGTAAAATACATTTATTTATAGCCCAGTTCAGAGACAAACAGCCAACAGGAGCATTCAAGGACAAAATAAAAGTAGAAGCACAAAATACTTTGTCACAAAGCAAGACCTTTCAAAGTGATGTCAGAAATAGAGTTCAACATTTAGAATTCGTTAGTAACAGGGTGGAAAACACTAAACATAGTATAACGTAACCTTGTGGTCTCCGCTGCCAGCCAGCCATTGGGAAATCTCCATCACCACGAGCCTCAGTTTCCCCGAACAGGGGAGGTGAAGGGCCAGCAAACTGGCCTGAACTGCAGCTTCAGTATATTCACAGATGGAGAAAAAGAAGCCTTTTGGCATAGAAATTAATAAAGCTAAACACATCAACGTGCAAGTCCATCACTTCTTGCTCTTTCACGCTATGAACACAAGTTCATCAGCGATACACTGGAGAAGAGAATGGGGGGAGGGTCTGGCTGGAGTTTATCTATAAAATTCACTGAGGACAAGACATAAGCATTTAAAAAATAGATTTTTATATAAATAAACAAAACATTTGCAGGATTTTGAGAGACTGGTAAGCCAGTACTTCAGAGTGCTCAGTGATTGACTATAACTATTATGAGCTGATTTTTCCACAGCTGCTTGCATTAAAGCCTTTCTGCACACGAATGAAGGACGTACCAAGCTTAACCCCAATTAGCAGCAAGGAAAACCTCCCGTAAATCCACCCCATGATTTTATCAAGGGAGAGGAGCTGAAGCAGTCTTTCAGCAACTTTATTAAATGGTATTTGTCTAGATTCATAGTCTTCTTCATAGCTGTTGCTTGCCAAAAAAAAGAAGAAAAGGTGGGGGGGAACTGGGGAAGCGGGGGGGAAGGCTGCCAGTATTTAGACATGCTCGTGAGAAAACTCAGAGATTTCATTCTGCACTGAACCCAACGGACCCTCTTCCGTCTCTTGAAGAGGGAAAAGCAGCCCTGAAGGTTTCACGCTGTATGCTTCACGCTGTATATACACCTGCTTTAAAGCCATGTTCCATCTGGAGTGCTCTAAGCGTTTTAATTAAACAATTTTGATGGCATAATAGCAACACAACAATGCAGTAAACAGCCACACGGCCCTCCTTCCTTTACACCTAATTCCTGCAAAGCCTACGTGTTGCTTTTCCTCCTGCAGCTCAGGCTTTTTCTCTGCCAGTACGGCGTACAATTTTTTTGCTTCTTCTCCCCCTTCGATTGCTCCTCACCTAACAGCGGGATGACAGCAGACTCAGAAGCCATTAGCGCAATGGGCAATCTTCATGCGACAACAGCAAAAACCAACACAGATGTAAGTAGCTAGTTTGCCGGCAAGGTGCTGATTTAACGGGAAATTCTGCAAACTGGAGAATATATTTATTCTCCCCATGGATCTTAACAATATGGTTGAATTATTTCACTTAAAAGGGGAGTCTTTCACGCATATATTAATGCGGCAAAAGCCTATTATATTCCCCCATTCCTTATAGAGTTTTTTTTTGACTTACATCTAAAGTCACCCCCAGCTGCCTTTGTAATTTGCTTGATCTTCTTACTAGCAAGCAATCAGTGGAAAACTCTACCGCTTTTCCTGCCTTCTACATTTTTTCTCCTAAGCATAAATTGCTTTAGAAGAGCACTCTCCATCTTCACTATGAGATTTTTCAAGCACGAGAAAATTAAACTCTTATCCAACATAGAGAGTGCTCTGTATTTACTGACACCATTTATCATGAGTGCCAAGCAGTGTAACAGATAAACAAATCTCTTCAAAGTGCTCACAAAAATTACATTTGAATTTGAAAAGTCTTTACAGTGCCTGGAATGCCACATTTCCCACTCCCCCTGTATTACTGGGTCTGCTTTATCTTTCCTATCATTCTGACTTAGATGATAACAAGCAGAGGACAGATGAATGCTTCTTGGAAGGGTCAACTGGACGGACCTTCAAGCAACTAACGTGGCATGGCTGAATCATTTTGTTTAAGAGGACAAGTAGCAAAATTTGAGCATTGCTGCAAACACAGGATCTAGCAGAGGAGAAACTGAAAAAATGGACTTCTGGGCCACTAGATAGATTTTGCATCCACGTGGATGGATTAACAAGGGTTTTGTATCTGGTATGGGCAGCCGTCATATTAGTACCAGTGACTCCACACAGCCCAAAAGAGGGAATGTTCTGGGTCTCAGCTCAGCACTAAAGCAGCAGCTCTCAGCCCAGGAGACACTGGGCACAGCCCCAGCCCTGGCGAGGGTCTTGCCCTGCTTCTCTCTTGCTCCATCCTCGACAGCCACGGCAAACAATGCACCACCACCACCCAAAAGAAGCACAGTGACTTCTTTGACAACAGGATCATTTCCAGCTCCCCATGAAACAACCCCATTTTTGCAGCCAGGTGCCAAACAGGCTTGGCCATGAGAGGGCCAGTTCTCAGCTGGGAAGTGGTCTTCTCCAGAGACCTACACACGCAGACAGGCCCCTGCAAGCAGCCAGCACCTGCAGAAATGCTGCTTGGTTTCTCCTCTATCGGGTGGAGGCAAGACCAGACTTAACTTGCAAATTTGCATTTACACCCATTTTACAGCAAAAAATTATTTTAACACCTTCCCTGCAATAACAACAGGAGTCCATGTGGCTAAACCAACTTCAAGTCAAGGGTCTGCAAAAGTAACGCAGGGAAGATTCTAATACGTTGTTATTCTTCCCATGGCCATCGCTACGGTGAAGTGTCTGCAGACCCTCAACCACGCGGGATTTCAGCACCAAGTCTCACCCTCAGCTGCCTGACCAGTTCAAACTCCTACCAAAGAACATTACATGGAATTAAGACTTTCTCAAAATAGAATTTTAAATTAACCTTTCTGAACCAACAAAACTTTCTCCAGAATCTTTTTTTTTTTTTTACAAGTAAAATTATCCTGTATCAATTTTAAAATAAGAAACTGTTAAAGTAATTGCTAAAATTTCTCACCCTTACAAGATTTATGACCTCTGGAGACATTTCTAGTAGCTTTTACACAATTCTGAAACTTTCCTTAAATTCTGAAACAGCTCTCATTATGGACTTATTTGGTGAATTCCAAAACAAATTTAGCTATTAACTGGTCAGAGAATATTTTGGATGAAAGCAGATATCCTAGTGCAACTGTCCTTAAGCAGAAATCTACATGAATACGAGCTACAGTTTGATACAACATTTTAGTTGCCTTCCAGTCTCAGGATTTTGCAATTCATTGTCAGCAAGAGAAAACGCAAGAGGTAACTATAACAAGACAACCTGTGAAATAATCACAGCCTTATTTGAGTGGGTAAATATTAACTAAGAAGGAACTAAAAGTTTGTTTAGTTCTGGGTTGGAGACTTAAAACAATGCCGTACACACAGCTAATTAGCATTCCTGTTTGGCTGAAGAATCGGGAAGTTTGCAAGCATTACTAGCTAGCAACGAGGAAAAAAAGTGCAGGAAGACTTTCATTAGTCTTTTGATGGACATCCAGCTGTTAGCGACACTCGTGGCTATGTGTG
Organism: Rhinoptilus africanus; assembly: GCA_013400135.1. Taxonomy (NCBI): domain Eukaryota; kingdom Metazoa; phylum Chordata; class Aves; order Charadriiformes; family Glareolidae; genus Rhinoptilus; species Rhinoptilus africanus. The sequence continues at coordinate 360,611 of VXBO01002851.1, forward strand.
GGGAAGACATGAGGAAATTTATTCTCTTTTGCTTGGTCACCCTCCATCCCTCTTGCTCTTCCCGCATTCCTGCCTCTGTGTGACACTGCTCACTATGAAATTATGATAAAGTATATGCTTAATCAGACTCTCACCTACTGATTACAAAATGCAAAAAGTCTCAGAGCTGGCACATTCAACACTTACAGTCTAAATAAGATCAGAAGCAGAGGAAAATAAAGATGGGAGAGAAGACCAAGCAAGCTTAGGAAATAGCAGCAGGAATTCTGTAAAAAACAAGAGTTTGGGATCAAACCTCCCATCGTGTTATCAGCACATACAAATATCCTACGCTACATCTGAATCAACCTCATTTCTTTTCCAGCAGCGAACCAACAGATTTTCCGTATGAAAGCCTGGTATGCCGAGGACAGCAGCTGAAGCGGCCACAGCCTGCAGGAGAGCACACCCAGACGGCACCGCCCCAGTCACAACCCACAGCCCCCGAAGCTGGGGGTTCCTCCACCGCCTGACATTAAATACACCACGTCGGGAATGTTATGCCAGATCTGTCGCCTCTAAAGACCATCTGCTATAAATATGTGTGTGTGTGTGTATGTATGTAGGTACATATAAAATTCTTATGTGTGAAAATTAAGTCCAGCTACAGAGTCTGTCACAGTTTGGGGTGGGTTGGCCAACAACAAGGTGGCAGATGCTCTCCCCCATCTCTCTCTCTAAGGAGAGGAAGATGAGAGATAAAGAGATCTGTGAGTTTAGAAAAACCTAAACCACTTTAATGAAATATTAATAACAAAATTAAAAAGAAAACTAAATAGATCCAAATATACACAAAACTGTATCAAGCTCCCATGAAGATGTCACTGGGGAAGTTCCAGACTGGACTCAGTGACAAATGGGAACGGGAACACACTGACCGGGATCAAAAGGCAGATGAGCTGACGGAGCCTCCTCAGACGTCACCACTGCAGAAAGAGAGCTGTGGGAAAGGCAGCCCGTCAGAGAAGAACCCACCGCAGAGGAGCCAACCTGCCCCCTTGGCTGCCTCAGCTCTTCTGCTGAACATGGCGGACGGGACGGAGCACCCCATTGGTCAGTCTGGGTCACCTGACCTGCCCACGGGGCAACCACCCCGGTCAGCTGACCCTGGTTGCCACGGCAACGGGCGTGCGCAGGGGCCTGTCCCCGGGCAGGGAGCCGGCCCTGCCGCACCAGGAACAGGGCACGCACCCAGCAAAGGATGGAAAATACCCAAACTTCGGCTTCTCTCCTGCCTGCTCCGGCCAGAGCGACACCTAACCACAGTCTGTTACAGCTGGAAACACCTAAAGGCCAGAACAATAAGGCCCAGAGCAAAACACTAGCGCGCCTGTGAGGGAAACCCACGGGTTCGCCGTCTGTTCCCCAGCAGGGATGGATCACAGCAGCTGACTCCCTTGGCGCACAGATGTTTGCTCCCCCCCGCCCCTTTATTTTTTCACTTATGGCTGAAATTCACCCTAAACTCCTACCAACCCATAGGAGCTGGTTAGACGTAAAACACAACTGAAACCCCTGGGGACACGACTGTCCTTCGGTGACCAACACGCGGATACGGCCGGAAACTCCGACAGGTGCAGAGCGATGGCTCCCACAATGGAATCGCTGCCGCTCCTGGTAGATAAGAGAGAGGGCCAGCAGCTCGTTCTTGATTTGGCACCACCACCAAACCATCGGAAATTTGAACTTTCCTACTTTGAGAAGCCAAGATTTGTTTAATTTTTATTTTTACACGCAGTTGTCCGTGTTCACAACATGAGTTACAGGATGGCAAGGGGTTTTTACAGCTGCAGACTGCTATGAGGTGGGTGGAGTGATAAGTAAATTCCTCTGCAAAACCCCATATTTTTACTACCTGACTAATCTAACAGTCTGTGACAGCATTTACAGGTGGAGCGAAGCGGGGTGAGCTCAGTGCACGGAGGCACTGGCAGTGTCTTCTCCATGTTTTCCTTATACTTTACTACAGACTCCACAAAACGCAAAGCTGTTCAACACTTGGTTTGTGAATGTCTCCTTTCCACATACATAATTCTACTGCCAGAAAAAATTAGTAGACTTACAATTATTTTTATTGCGATACTACTGAGAAGTAAAAAACACTTTGGCATAAGATTGCTGAAGAAAAGTCTCATGACAGATTGGCAAATATGACCAACCGTAAAGGAAGATTGAGACCTCTTCAGTTTTGCACTGAAATAATTTCTACTCCAAGGTTAATTAGCTTTTTTGCAGCTTGACGGACTGATTCTGTGGTGGCCTCTTCCATAGTCCCGGAGGGACCCCTTCGGGCACAGCAGGTTGCATCTCCCTCACCCGACCGCGACCACGTTGCTCGGAGGCACGTACTGCTGATGTCCTGCAAAAAGTGGATTGGCACATTGAGGAGAAAACTCGTGAATCATTAAGCCCCCATTTACTGAGCTAATACAGCCCAACATTTAGCACCTTGCTCTGTCTTGGGGAAGGGCTTGGTCAGCTCTGGGGGATGAGCAAGGCTTCAGCTTGCCCAGGCTTTCCGGGGAGCAGCGCATCGCGCCCCGGGCTGTCCTCACTGTGCTGGATTACATCCCTCTGCTCACAACCATCAGCTACAGCAGGCTGCGGTGGTGACGCAAACTCGGAAGGAGCCAAAGCTAAAGTTCAGGAGGCACTTGAGCGCTGTTCCCTCCCCGTACCAGGAGCCGAAGGCCTGATTTTTAAATTATTTTTACTTTTCCTAAACAACCCATGTTTACTTAGAAGGCAAAAGACTGCCACTTGGGTATTACCTGTAGATTTGTAGGACAAAGTTTTGTGTTTCGCAAGAGCCTTCCTTAGTGTCCTGCCACACAAGGAACTAGGAAAATATTAGCAAAGGCTGTTTGTTTTCCACTGTGATGGTTTGCCATCAGAAAACTCTGATTCACTTGCATCCATTAAGGCAACACATTTTTGCTAAGTGCATCTTACAACATCACGGGCAATTATAAAAAGACATTTCAATTAAGTTGAATTTTTCAATCTGACATTTATTGCATTACACAACATAGACAAAACGTTGGCTTTCATCACACTGTAGAACATAAACGTTGAATTCTTGCATTGGAGTGAAATGTTAAAACTTGACCAAAGCAAGCTGTTTAGAAGCGGTTCAGCTACACGACTCCAACTGCTAATTCTGGTTTGAACAGAAACCAAATTTAAAAGAGCAAATTCTCTTCAGGCCCACGTGCTAGGTTCAAGTCAGCAGCTTTTCTGTGCGTTTCTCCAGCTTGGCCACCACTATCTATTTTCGCAAGGAGAGCTTTGGCCTCGCCCATCCAGCCACACACACGGAAAGAGCCGCTGGGTTTACAGCTTGCCTTCTCTTGTGTTCTCTCCTTCCTGTTAACTTCTGTTTAAGGAAAAAAAAAATTAAAACAACGTCCGTTGGCTGTTGTTTAGATGACACATGCGTCCCCCTGCTGACGGTGGGGAGCCAATGAAGGCAACCCCCGGCTGTCACAGCTCCCTGGCAGCCCTCACGTTCCCCCAGTCCGCACGGAACCACAGAATCGCCCGGGTTGGAAGGGACCCATCAGATCACCGAGTCCAACCATCGGCCAAACCCTGACAAAAACCATCACTAGACCCCATCCGTGTCCGCCAGTGCCGCCGTGTTCTCTCAGCTGCTCAGGCTGAGTCTGCTTCTGCTGACAGCTCGTGCGGATCAGTTCATGTCACAGTGTTCAACCATAATACAAAACCACCCGTAGCAAATCCCCAGGGTTTAGCAAATCGGGACCAGAAGGAAGGATTTTGTATCAAATCCACAGCTGCAAAGTATCAGCATTCCTGGTTCCCAAACACGCTGGCAAAATACTTGCCTCAATCTCTTTTAATGTCATCATGTTAATCCCGTGTCATGTTTTCCAGAACACACCCTAAACAACATGTTGGCTAAAAGATGCACGTAACGTGCCTCCAGCACAAGCTGGATGTGGAACATGTCGCCTACAGGAACCTCCTCGTCTGAGGCATTTCATGACCTGCCCCACAGAAGAGGCGCATTTCCATCTCCCGTGCGCTCGCCCCATCCCTCCGGCCCCGCGACCCCGTCCAGACTGTCCAGGGAGGAGCAGATATGAGGGCAAATTAGAAAACAGTAACAAAGGAATTGTATAACTTCACCTGCGTAGCTTGCTCTGCAATGGCAAAATTGATCATTTCATACCTGAGTAAGAACGGAGCCACCTATTTTTCCTCACTCACTTTTGGCTCACCTAAAAAAATACATCTGGCTGAGAACGAGAGGAGAACACAAAGACCAAAAGCACATGCCAAACGCTCAGGTTTCTGCTTCCAGCTTGGCCACAGGCTTTGAGGAGGAAGCACTGGAAGAGTGTTGCTCTGATTAAAGGCAAAATATTTTTTTGAGCGTAAAGTTGTGTCAGTGTTCAGTTCCCAGAGGTTTCTCTGGAGGGCCTGGGAGGACCTCGAGCACAGGGATGATGGCTCCAGGCACAGACAGAGCCACGGGGAGCCCCGAGGCGCCGGCAGAGGATCCCCTCCGCAGGCATCAGTCATCTCCCCCGTCCCAGCCCCTGCCTGGGCACCTGGTGGTCCCACCATGGCTGGGGTTTCCTGTTCAGCGCCCCATTCGCCCCCACTTATTCCTGGGACCCAGCTGTATTTATGGCACCCCCTGGGAGCCAGGTGTCCCAGGCTGAGGTCTCCCCTCACGGCTGCTCTTGTATTCCCACAAATCCTCTGGCAAAACCTAAAGAGAACAGGAACCTTTTGGCTTGGGCTTTGCTCTGGAATTTCCGCTTTAGCTAAACTTGCGTGGCTTGGCACTGATGGGTTAAATGGTCACATAAGGAATTCCTGTTCCCGTTGAACCAAACAGTGCATTTTTTTTGCCTTGTCTAAAGGTTAACGAGTCACTCTGCCAGCCGCGGTGCCGCAGTGCCCATTCTTCGCATGCAAAACAGTCTGGTGGTTTTGTTGCCCTGGGGAATTCCTGGCCCGCGCCCGGTGGCGGTCTTTGCTTTTTACCTGGCATGCGAAGGACCCGCGCGTGTCACCGCGCTGTCTGACTCACGGCGGCGCACAGGTCCGGCCCGTCTGCGACGCGCAGGAGCGCCAAGTGCCACGGGTGGATTTACAGCTTCAGGAAGCGTCTCTGGGATTTCTGCTTTGAGTGAGCCTCGGAGCAAACAGGCGTCCCCTCAGCGCCTGCGGCTGCAGAACGGGCTCCTCCGTGTCGCTGCTCCCTCAGCGGGGCTGAGCCGCTCTCCTCGGAAACAAGCCCACCTGGAAGCAGAGAGCTGGGGGCGACCCGGGCCCTGTCAAAGAGAAGAGCATGGCCTGTTGACACCCACTCCTCGGGTTTCACCCCGCAGACAAAAAAAACACACCAGGTCAAACCAGCGAGAGCGCTGGGGGCAGCCCCCTTTCCCTGCCAAAATGAGTTCTCTTCTTGCCAACGCTCTTGAGGTCAAGGCTCTCGTGCTTCCTGAGCCGCTGGGATTTTATTCTGGGCTTTGGCTGCTCAAGGAAAGCAGCCGGCAGAGATCACATCTGCCCAGCCCAGAGGCCCCACGGAGGAGAACGCAGCCCCGGGGCAGGCTGGGTGCCAGGGTCCCCTGGGTGGGACAGACCCATGGCCCACGTCGGCTCCCGGGAGCCCTGCTCCGGGCCGTCACCCTGGGCTGGACGGCGGCACTCCCACACCCTGCAGGCACCGCCTGAAAGAACGCCCGACACCCAAAACAATTCACCTCTCACCACCCCCCAGGGACACCTCCACACGGCTGGCAAACACCACCGCAGGCGCCAGGGGCTGAAGGAAAGGGAAAATGAGAAACAAGGGGTGAAGTTTTTAGACTAAGAAGAAAACATCCTCGGTTTCCCATCAGTTGCCAGAAGCGGAAGAGGGGATTTTTGCATCGTTATTCTCCTTTGGCAAACTGTTAATACAGCGCGTGACTAAGACTTTTATAGTCTTAGCCTTCTGCTCTGCAGCTGAACTGAAATAAGGTTTCAATTTCAAAGTTTCTGATCACACCAAGATGGATTTTTCCACTGGAAGCTTACGGACACAGAACTGAGAGGGTTTTTGTTCGAGACTGTAGTGAAATGACAGGTACAAACGTACCAACAAGCTTCTGGGGAGCCCAAGATGCTTCAAATGTTTGGAAAAGTTAGAAGTAGGGTTTGGTTTTTTATGACAAATTTGATTTCAGCAGAGGGACCCCTGCCCTGGCAGAGAGAGAACCTGTACCCGTACCTACAGCACGCCGGCTCCCAGCAGTGTCGGCTCAAGAGCCTGGTGCACCTTGAGACGCTCGTTGCTCCCTCCACAGACACTTCAGAGCACAAGCTTTTTGCACCTCGACTATTTTAACTCTTCAACCTATTGCCCATCGCTGACTCTTACCCTTATTGCCCACACAGCAGCGGCAGAGAAATAGTTAGACATTTTCTAGCATCGGAATGCTGCCCTTGGCCTTTTGAAGTATCCGCAAGTGACAGACTGGGTTCTGTGGAAGAGAAGAACAGGCCAGCAGCGACCTGATACGAAAAGGTTTGGAGGAAGTTCCCTCCTTGACCTGCTTTTTAAGAAACCCACGATGAAAAGCAGTAGAGACCCACACCCCACAGCCGCGGCTGTAGCTCCAAACGGAACAGCACAAAGCATCCGGCAGAGCACCAAGACCAAATAATAAGGAATAAAAAAAAATGGATTGACATGCTGTCCCCCTCACCCCCCCCCACCCCGACCTGCTCAGAAAAAGGTGTAGTTTTAACATCTAAATTAAAAAGACTAAAAAGGAAAACCTTCAATTTCCTGCTTGCGAGCTGCCCCAGACGGTTCCACGGGCCCCTGAGCTGCCTCCGCAATGAACGGGAAAGTGTCACGTCGACCATCCAAAGAAACTGTCGGAAAACAGCAGGTGCCAAATATAGTTAAGTTTTATTTTTTATTGTCCGATAACACTGTGATAATATAAACTGTATAAAGCACGATAAAACACTTCCATAAAAGTAGGTACATATTATAAAATAAAAAATAAAAATATTAACAAAAGGAAAAAACATTAAAAAGAAAATATTACAATAACTGTACCAGTTTCTTCCTGTATCCCAAAATTTATTGAGTATGTTTAAATTATGCAGCACTAAGATAAGTTACTTTTATTTTCTCTCTTGATTTTAAACATGCGCTAATTCAAACAGAAATAAAAACTATTAATCAATACAGAAAATATTATTAATCGCATAACATTGCATGTGGATTTAAGGAGGGGCGATGCAGTGGCTGTTAAAAGAAATGCATTATAATTACTCCCCTTCCCACAGCCTTACAGATTTCAGCAATCAAAAGCGGTTCAGTAATTCACAATAAAAGAACAGCCACTGAATTAGCCATAAACCCTGACCAACGAGCGGTTACTGGAAAAATTGTCAGAAAACTCTCAGACAAAAGCAAGTTGTGCTTGGAACAGTGTGGGCGGGAGCTGGTGGCACTCCCTGGGACCCTGGTCTCTGCTGGTGGCACTCCCTGGGACCCTGGTCTCTGCTGGTGGCACTCCACAGCACGGTTTAGGTTGGAAGGGACCTTTCAGCTCATCGAGTCCAACCATCAGCCCAACTCTGACAAACCCCATCACTGAACCCTGTCTCTAAGCACTGTGTCTGCCCGGCTTTTAAACACCTCCAGGGACGGGGCCTCAACCACTTCCCGGGAGGCAGCTGTGGATGAGCTTTTCCCCCTCCCACCTCCGCAAACACCCTTTTTTGTCCTCTTGCATCACCTCTCGGAGACAGCAGCTCCCCCTCAACTAAACTACCGAGCGCCCGCCATGTTCCTCAGACTCCAGAGGAAAGCCACTGAGGACCGGCTGCCGGGGCTGCCGCGTCCATTTGCCGAGAGCTCATCCCATGAGCTTTAAAAAAAATGAAACCCACCAGCCAAGCGCCCCAAAACCATTTCACTCCTTAGTGTGGCTCACAGTGGGAGGCCACCAGTGACACCCTCTGCTCCTTCTGGTCTTTCCCACGTCACACGCTTGCCCACTGCGTTATGTCCAAGGAGGCTGGAAGTTTTGGGAGGTGCAACTGCATTTTTCGTGCATTTGCAGAGTTATCTCAACACGTGTTGAGAAGGTACCAAAATGTCTATGCACGGTCTTTCATTATTCAACGTACTAAAAATATACTTTTAAGAACTGTCCATGAACTACTTCACATTCTTACCCAGGAATGTTTCACCCATCCCCAGGAAACATTGCCTCTGTCCCTTTGCCGAAATGTGGTGCCTTTAATCATGAGCAAATGCAAAATCACTTTTAATTTCTCTAGAGATGTTTTGGTCAGAAATACAATAATTTAACATACAGGCGCTACTAGCTCAAGCATTCAAGCAATGCCACTTTGGGGAAGAAAAGAGAAAAAGAAAATGTAAGAGGTTAGATTCTTTGCCGAGGGGGTAAGCAGATTCTTAAACAGTAGCAAAGCAGACTGCAGTTTTTGTGAAAATATTTGAGATTAAAAGATTCAAGATCAGATCCTTCTTACCATCAGTTATAAAAGCTCTTCTAAGGTTAATAACCAGCTGAGGATCCTACTTAGAACATCAAAGACATAGAAACCCCCTTTCTTTCATATCCGTTCACTGTTTGTTTTGAGAGACTCCACTCGCGCAAGAAAAGCAAAACGTGAAAGGCAGCTGGATGAGGGAGTTTCGGCAAGGCCAGTGTACCAATGGTCACCAGAGAGCAAAACCCCCTCCAGTAGAAGGGACCAACCTCAACAGAGCTAGTGAGCAGCCAAGCGAGTTCACGAACTGGGGGCTGCTGGTGCCCAGCAGGAGTCAGCAATTACGGACTTTTCAAACCAAAGTCGGAGGAAATCTTCCCACGGACACAAAGCAGAGTGGACTCAGGGCCCAAGCCCAGGTATATATATTGTCTCCGTTACTAAAGTTTCATTCTGTCATGTTTCTAATTCCACCTATGTTTCGAGATACGCCCAGTTTACGTCAATTAAAAACTCAGACAATCGCCCCAGTACAAGAAAACAGTGTTTACAATTTTGTAAGGAAAATCCCAGACACTGAACCCAATGACCATAGTTAAACTAATTTCATAGTTTTTAAAATAAGGATATCAGCATACTGAAATGTTTCCAATGTTTTAGGGGTTTTTTTAAAAGTAGTACAAAATTGTATTGAAACTTGAAAATTCACAAGAAAATGTTTTCAGGAGTTTTGCACAGTCCTGTTCAGGAGCAAGGACGCTCCGATAATGTCTTTTTGACTCCAGTTATAAAGAGAGAACCAGTTTCTTGAAGGAGTGGGAGCTACAAGACCTCCTTTACGTATGGTTGTTGTTAAGGTTGTTCTTATTAAAGAACCTCCTCGCTTCAACACTGCTGAGAGACACGGAGCAGCGAGACGGATTCTCTTTTCTGTACTCAATGCTCTCCATCATAGCTTGCTTGATCACCTGGAAAACAGCGAACAACGCGTCATTCAGGGAGATAACTAACAGTTTAATGATTTATTAACTGGTAGAAAAGACCCCTTCAGATGTCAGTAACTCTTGTTCCTACTTTTAACGCTGCTCCACCATTGAGCAAAGTGAGTGCTGAGTGTTGTTATCAATACTACGATTGTGTAGAACACTGGTTTTAATGCAGTTAATAAAGATACGACAGGATACTATCAATGCCAAAGAAGTCTCACAAGAACATACACCATTTAAACCAAGTCCCAGTGAAGTTCTGAAGGGTGAATCAAAACATTGACAAAATCCATACTTAAAGGTTACAGAAAATTATTATTATTTTGAGAAAGATTACATCTTTACTTTTGCTTCCTTTGTCCTGAAGCAACAAGATTTCTTCACTATATTGAGAAAAAAAAAAAGTCATTTCTTCATCTGGGATCATCATTTACACTTGTGAATAGGGCAAGTCACTCTACAGATGCTGGTGTCAGGTTACATTTACTGTCAATTAAAAAGAATACTAAGCAAGTTGATAAAGAAATTTCCAGAGATCTTTACAGAAAACTTCCAATTTCCTTTTCTTCCAGTCAGAAGATCCTTGTACATAAAGAACTGAGCATAAAATCCTGAACGTAATGTTTCCATCCTACACGGTCAACTTTGCATTCAATGGTAAAATGGCAAAAACAACCCAGAAACCAAATCAGAAAAGGATATGAGCTGGAATAGATCCTAACAAGCACAGGCTTAAGCCTTATGAAAAACACACAGCCTGCACTCCAAAAGTTGCTCCATTTGGAAGATGGCCACAATACTACATCAATCTTCTAAGCCCCAGAAATTCTGGTCAAGAGTGGGTTTTTTCCCCACTGGAAAGCACCTCTGGCCTTCTCAGAAGCGTATTTGCTCAGTGGTTTACTGCTGACAGAGGATCAGATATGGTCATACTTCCTACGACACTGATACTTCAGTACTTCAGAAATAGAAGTCAAGTGGAAAGACTGAATTCTCTTTTCTCATTGTGCATCTCATCCAGTTCTCTTCACGTCACTCGAGACGCTGTGTTACCCTACAAGTGTCTGGACTCTTCTTTCCTTCCCGTGCTGGAAGGATGCAAGATGGCACGGCTTGTGCACGCTTCTACACGAGCTCGTGAAGAACCTACCTCGGGTAGACTCCAGCCCTCCCTAAAATCAAGCAGTTTTTCCCTACTGGCTATAATGGGCTTTGATCCAGCCTCAACTCTGAGAACAGCAAAGGGCACAGCTAAATGCAGGAAGCACTTCGTGTGTCATAACAATCAGGCAAACACGAAGGAAACCCCTGTCTCTTCTGTATGGCAGACTTACAGCTTTACTGGCATCACCCACTTTCGCATTTAAATGACCCCCCTCCACACGGGCATACATACGTCTATGTTATTGAGGGTGTTGAACTCCATTAGGTCATGAAGCCTTTTGAAAGCCTCATTGGGATACTGGAAGTTGAAGGTAGAGAATGGTGTATTCGGATCATCAAAAATGTCAAAGTCTGCAAAATCCTTCTCTTCCTGTGTTTCTCTTGGAATGCCTGCATACGGAGCAAATACCAAAATCCAACGTGAATGCTAGGTCTGAGGACTCGCCGTCTTATTTTTGAAATCCCGACCTACTACAGATAGCTTTAAGAGTTAGTTTGGAGACAAAGCATTTCTAGCATATAATCACCGTGTCATTATAAAGCTTCAAAGGAACAGCGAGATTTAGCATCAGCAAATGTGGGCTCACCTGGAGCTTTGTACTTGCGGAAGTTGATGTTAGCCAGAACAAAATGGATTATAGTTGGACAGTCTTTCTCCGAAGAGGTATCCTTTGGTTTGAAAACATAGCACTCCTTCATGCCCTCTCGATCAAACACGTTTGGGTCGATCTTTGGGAAAGGGAGCTTGTTCATTTTGGCCCATTTTTCAGCAAGTAAAATCTCCTGAAAAGATCACAAAGACGCAGGTGCACATCAGCATCCACTGCAAAGCGAGGTTTTATGCAGAGAGACACAGGCCAAACTGGTTACTAGAGGCAGTTTTATCAACTGGTGGTTCTTTACGGAGGTACTGGTCAAGTCAATCTTTGCAGAGACAACCCAGTATGGCCAACCGAGCACCTAAATCCGCCTGCCAACCTTCACCACCTGCGGTGATTCACAGGAAGGAAAGAGCTGGTCTGTCACATAAATCTCTGGGTGAATTTACAGAGCTGACAGCTAGAAAAAAAACCATCCGTAATTCTACTTGCAAACGGCGTATTGGTGCTATGGAAACCAAGGAGAGTTAACAAACACTGATCCAGGCGTTGTTATGTTCCGAGTCACATCACAGCACAGAACAGCGTTTGAAAGCATGCTAAGTGAAGAGGTAAGTCTGGAAAACAGGCTTTTTTTCCCTTGTGACAACTCAATAAACAAAACAATTTGTAAATAATGACTCAAAAGCGTGTAATGTGGGTGTGTGAGAGGGAGGAGTGGGAAGGTCAACATCTTTAGTCTTGGTTTTGAATGAACTAGGACCCTTCTTGGGGCAACTGTTTTGGATACGCAAGAGATTAAAAGATAGTGGGTGTAAAAAGGATAAAACAAGAGCAGAGTCACTGACTTCAGCTGGCTGATTTCCCTGCATGCTGGAGTAATAAAAGTATATTACAGCGCTACCACGCATACAGGCCACTCTTGAACCCGCATTTACTCTTCATGCTGCACGCAGAACCCATGGGATTGCGCCACCCGTACACAACACTGGTTCCCGTCCTTCAGGCCGTGAGCACGCAGCTGCTGCTGGGACTGGGTATCAGCTGGAGGCACCTCACGCTTCTTATTACACAGATATTTGCACTTCAGAAATAACGAACCTTTCCCTTTCAGCGGCAGTTCCATGAAAGCCTAAGGCACCGTTTAGTTTTCCCACCAGTTTTTCTTGTGTAAAAAGGATTTTGCCTTTTTTGAAATTGACTTCCAGTCAATCTCTCCATCTTACGTTCCCCAAAACGGGCCCAAAATTTGCAGCTGATGGAGCCAGAAAGCTCAATGCAAAGGCCAAGAATAACAGAGAGGGTGAGACACAGCCCTTCGCACAGACTCCATGTGCAGAACTTTAACGAAGGGAGGAAAAAGAGGACGTTTCAGAGAGATGACGGTGCTGTGTCAGTAAATTTAGCTGACGGGGAAAATCCTCGCTCACAACAAAAAAGGAGACAAATTCTTAAACAAATTGAAAATTAAAGGAAGAAAGAGACTGTGGGGTTCAGTCAACCAAGGAAAAATGAAGGATTTCAGCACTAGTAAGAGTCTTCTCAGTGCTCGATTCTTCCAAGTAGTCCCCAAGAGAACTAGAGATTACAGAAGTTACTCCTTTTTATCCTCCAGAAGCTCACTCTTCTTTGCATTGGACAACACTGATTCAGAGTCCGTTTTGCTACTGCTGCTATTTCCTAATGTTGTTTGGGGGGTTTTGTCCCTTGATACCAAGAGGAAAGAAAAACATACTTTGCTTGCTCTAATTGAAGTTTGTCCGTAAAGCACCAAAGAATACCAGTTGTTTCTCAAACAGGCACGTTCTCTTGAGTTCCTTCAAAATCATTTTTAAAAATCCACCTGGGTTTCAAATATTTATCGCCTCTTTTTTGAGTACCTCCCAAAAGCCTCCTGAGTGCTGCTTTTTCAGTGTCAGCTACCAAAACGACCCAACACTAAGGCTTTTGGAGCTGTCTGGATGCGTAGGCCGAACAGACTGAAAGCTCTGCTTTCCACACCTGCTACAGAAAAAAGCCGTAGCATTTAATCCGAATTTTTTTGTTGTTGCTTTGCTCTGGCCTGAATGGATTTAGGAATCCTACTTAAAGCAGCACTTGGGTTATCCTGGTGAGATGTGAAGGAACAGTTAGCCCCACTTCCAAAATGTTAGATATTTCACAATACCAGAGTGACTGAGACACATTTTTTTGCAAGATGATGACAGAAACCCATTCATTTACATCATAGCATCGCAGCGGGGACTAGCCATAGAGAGCTAGAGCGCTAGCACCATGGGAAATGACTAAATTGTTTAATAGCAACATAAAATAAAATTTCTGCAATTCAGTGTGAAGGCAAGACTTCCATAAAAACAACAGAGCTCCTACTGCAAATGGATTATATTAATTAGCCTTCTTTGTGCCAGTTGTCTCATGTGAGTCACGCAAACAGGAACTGAGGCAGAGTGCAATGTTCTGCCTTGACGTGGAAACAAATTGCTCCGACGCTGTCAATACAATAGCACTAAGGCCTTCTGGAGCCATGAAACGTGCAACCAACCCCACTGGAAGAACACAACCCAGTCAAACTTGTTGACACAAAGAAAGGAATGGCTGATCTTACTTACTTTGAAAGGAGGACTGGAATCACTCGGCCTCGCTGAAAAATCGAAAGAGATGATGAGATCAACACCTCTTTGAGGTCTTAAGATAAGCGGGTACGGCAGGTTGAATGTAAGCCCGCTGTCCACTATGTGAATCTTTTTGCTCTTCACATCTAGTGGCTCATATATCCTCTCAAACTCATCAGGATCTGCGCAGAGCAAAGGAGAACAAAACAAAGCAGGAACACACCCGTTAAGAACTGACATTGTGATGGGCTTTCAAGTGTTTCCCCAAGTACTGAAGATTCCCCAGAATTCAAAATTTGCAGTATCCCGGCTGAGCGTACCATGAACTCATGTGCGACCTTAACTCTTGTCTTAACAACAGGAGAATGCAGGGCAAGAAACCAGACCTGGAAGGGGCCTCAGGAGGTCAAGTACACACACACCCTGTCCCAGGGCAGAAGCAGAGGTGGCTCGATGCAAAACGAGGGACAAATGCCCAGGTTTGACCCGACCTCTTCCCAGCTTCACCCCTTCAGCTCAAACAATGCTCACAGAGAGGAAAGTGTTTACAGGACGCCAAGAGCCACGTTCCTCATGTCCATCCCCTCAGTGTCCTACAACCCCTGCCCAAACACCTTCCCCCAGGTTCCCTCCAAAACCCCCCAGCCCTCCCAGCTCCTCTTCCCCAAATAACTGAAATTTGCCTAAAAGGCCTTAATGTGGCTCTGCTCTTGCATGATGCTGGTCTGTTTCTGGTCATTAGAATTAGGACTACCAAGCCATATCACTTCCTTTTCAACCTACACCAAAGGTCATCACCTCCTGCTCACTACTACACTGGGAACAAAGAGAAATGGCAACCCATATCCATGTCGGAAATTTAAGGAGAATGACATGTGAGTCACTTGCTCCTATTACCGTCACGGTGCAGTATAAAATAGTCTCCTACATCGGATGCCCAAACTGAAGGCTGCAGGAGATGATGTTTCCCCTTTAACTCCCTGGGTGCAGCTCAGGAAAAAACAAGCACTTTTTCTTAAGCGTCTTTGCATCTATCCAGGTCTCTGGAAGTTACTAAATGATGCCTGCAGTAATTCCAGCTTTTCTCCTGACAGTCTTTTCTTGCTCTAGATCTTAAAAATGCCTGGTTTTGCCTTTTGACTAAAAACGAATGCTCCTATCTGTAGAGGGCAGTGTAATCTAAGGAATGCTGAACAGAGTAATATAATTCTTTCTTGTATAATTCAGTTTCCTAGGCTTACAGACTGGCGATGGAAGTAACCTCAAAAAAGATACTTTAACGTGAAGATAATACATCAAAATAATTCAAATTCTAGTTCCTATCATTTCAGGATCCATGAGAAAAAGTTATTGTTATGAGCAGCAAAAACCCCTCAGAATAGATATTCTGACTTTTTATTTCTGTTACTATTCTTATTTATTAGAAGGCACTTCTAATACCAGGCACTTCACCTCGTTTTTTAGGAAGAAAACATTTTCAAATCATTGCCTACTGCTAAAGGGCTAAGTGTGTTTATACAGCTATTTTAGAACCAGATATACTTCATAGCAATGAATTAGCATAAGTCAATGAAAATATATGAGTGTTTATCAAATTCATCATAACTAAAAACACACTGGTAAAAAAATACAATTACTACAGATCCTTCTAGCACAAGTAAACCAGCCTTGTCTTCCCCCTCCTTTTTAAAGAAAACATTTCAAACATAATTTAACCCTTGCTCTCAATAGAATTTCTCAAAATTGCAGAAACATTTTTGTTCAAGCTTTGTATTAACTTATTTTAGAAAATTTTAATTTGAAAGTCCTTGGGGATCCCAGGGATCCTTGAGACAAGACTTCTACCACCCGTGATAATGTTTGTGATGGGACTGTTACTACATAGACAAGCCGCCGACCAAAGAGGCTGAAGAACTGTTTTGGTAGGAAGAAGGCAGTGGTTCCTATTGCTTACAGCTTTTATGACTCTGTCGTGAAATTTATCATAACACTTTTATAGTATTTTAAGCAATAAAACATCATAATGCCATCAATAAATTGATAATGGCCACATAGATTGGTTTTATTAGTTGTGGTCTTCTGGGATTACTGAAGAAATTCAACTTAAAGGTTTTTCTTTTTATTAGGATTAATTTTAGAAGTACATTTCTGATCTTTGAACTGCGAATTAAAGTTGCAAAGTGTAACCTGTGTCCATGTTATGGGGTCAGAATTCAAAAAGCAATGAGAATAATGCAGCGTTGTTTTAACGACATGACTTTGAAAGCAGGCTCGGGCTGCCACGTGAATTGCTTTGGGCAGGGTGTGGAGGCAGAGGCCAGCAACGCCCCAGCGGGACACCTGTGGGTCGGGACACCCGTGGGTCGGGACACCCCAGGGCAGCCCCCAGGCAGCCTCCCAGGAGAGGCTGGATGTACCCTACGCATCCCCCGTGCTAGAAGCAGCACGGCCCCGCCTGTAGCCTACACTGGGGAGAAACCTTTGTTCTTTTTCTGCTTTACAACACACAACTCGGGACAACCATTCTATATACTCTAGCGGCGCTGGTAAGTCAATCCATCATCATTCATCAAACAGCATGAAGACTGAATGGAGTACTTATGCTCTGGGAGCCTGGGACATGAATTTTCAGCCCATGCAGGTAGCTTTGATGAACGATGGATCCATACTACGAGAAGCTTTCGGTCCATCAAACAGGGAAGTGGGAGAAGCCCAAGATGGCTAAGAGTACAGCTCCGTGTGAAACCAGCACCGCACACGTATCTGATTCGCAGTAAGCGGAGACACAGATAGTAAGAATTGTTTGGAAATAAAAAAAAAAAAGCATGCTCCAAAGACCAAACTTTGTCACAGATGGCAGCTTCAATGAAGTATGTGAGATGAAAAGGCCATTTGCCACTGACGTGCATCTACTATAACAGTTTCCATAAATACTTAAATAAGGAAGCGGAGATTATGAGTTATTTTTTCCCTATTGTTTTTCACTTGGCATTTTGTCAAGCGATTTCGGTGTGTTGTAATATCAAGGCACAAAAACAAAATGACTCTGACTTCGCAATGGAATCACAGAATCATTCCAGGGGTGTAAAGTTTTAAAGCGTGTTTGAGATCAATCCAGAAAATGTTCCGCATAAATCTAATCCATAGCAAAGCGAAGAATTTTACTCTCAGCTCAGGAGCTGCGATCTCCGCCGTGGGCACTGCAGACCCGAAATTCAGCCCTCAGTAGTGACTGTAACATCAGCTTAGGTCTGCCACAGCTCATCCTCTCGGGGCAACTCAGTGGGTCTACAGAAGGTCTGAGACAACGGGAGATGTAGAGTATTATTTATATCCTTTTCGAGTCACTTATTTCTCCTTTGGAGTATCTGTTATAAAGAGGAAGTAAGTCCTAACGCGGTTCAGACCTCTCTCTGTACTCACGCTGACAGGTAAACTGCCAGTGGTAGGAATAAATATGCAAAGCTTAAATGCACCCAGTGCCTTGGTAATATACAATATTTGAAATTTACACCAAAGTTTCCTTTCTCTCTGCTCCTCTGGGCTTCTAGGCTCTTATATATATTAGCAAAATCCACAGCACTAAAATCTCGATACAATTCTGGATTACTGTATTTTGTATTAACTCCAGAAATGTCAAGGTGTTTTACACTATTCTTGACCATAATATTGCGACTACCTCATAGCTGTTACATTTGAGTTGTTAGTTCAGGTTTTTGAGCGCAGGGCTTCCGCTAACTCAAAAAAAAAAATCACAGTTATGTCAAACTTTTGCCAGATGTTGTAGCCAAAGAAATTTCAGGCACTCAAAAGTAATTGTCTCAGAGGTGGACGCTCGTTCTGTCAAACCAGCATTTTATTTCAATCGGAATTAGAATCCAGGAAGTTGATAGTTGATTCTGAAGATTATCCACATCTTAATTATGCAAAATTCTCATCAACTGTCATTTTTTCCAACCATACATTTACTACCCGCTTTCCTGCCTCTTTTCCAGCTACTATAAATATTAAGATTATCCAGTTGTAAACACCTCTGAGATGTTAAAAATATTTAGAAAGTGGAGTACAGATGGAAATTACTATTACAACCACTGAAAGGGATTTGTTACATTAAGAAATACACATTAGAGAGCATGTCTGCTACTTAAGCTTTTAAACGACATCTGGTAGGTACTATTGCATAATGCCCAGCCAGGACAACCTCTGGCCTCGGAACAGAACCTACGGGCTGAAGTGACCGCTATTACGTCGAGGGGTGGTTGGCAGAGCTGGGCACTACACAAGAACGTGGAAGGAACACCACTTTCAGAGATTTCCAGTTCCTCGGCTTGATGGATGTCAGTAATAAACCATAATAATCCAAAAGCATCACAGTCTGTACCACAGAAATTGTACGTGGCGGCTCCACCAAGCTCGCACCTTCACTGCGACGTAGCTTTTCTAGAGGGAAGCTCGCATCCCTAACTCAGCGCTCTCTTGCCTACTGAGGAATTAAAAAAAAGCACCAGTGCCAGAAGAATACCAAGAAATTCACTGTCTCTCATTAAGAAGATTGTAACGAACACTTGTCTACAGCAAATCTTCGAAACGCTAATCGAATGTGATTCATAATTCTCTGATATCCTTCACGCAGTGGGGCAAAACACTGAACTTTTTGCAAATAAGCATTTTTCTGAAATTCTAATCTTCCATCCGCATTCCTGCTTCTTGCTTCCGCCAAGGTGACGTACGGATGCATCTACACATCAGTCACACCTCAAATGTGAATGCACCGGCCAGACGGGTCGCGCTGGGAAGAACACTGTGTCAGGAAAGCAAGGATCTACAAGTAAAGCATGCTGCCTCCACAGGTTTTTCAGAGAAGACAGCAGAAGAGCTACAAATTTTTTTGGAATGGGGAAGCTCTTATTTCCACCAGCAGGCTCAGCAGCCATAAGAGAAAAGGAGCAACACAGGATAACCCTCGGGAGAAGTCTAAGAGAGTGATAAAGGCCTCAAGTTGCATCAGGGGAGGTTTAGATTGGATATTAGGAAGAACATCTACACTGAAAGGGTTATCAAGCATTGGAACAGGCTGCCGAGGGGAGTGGTGGAGTCAGCATCCCTGGAGGTGTTTAAAAGCTGGGTAGACCTGGTGCTTAGAGACATGGTTTAGTGGTGGGTTTTGTCAGTTAGGCTGATGGCTGGACTGGATGATCTGAAGGGTCCCTTCCAACCCAGGCAGTTCTATGGAAGTGGCCTGAATGAAGGGCACCATACACAAAAGCAGCCTCTGCCAGCAGCTCCTTCCAAACAAAGAGACGCTTTGCCTCCGAAAGGTACCGACCATTCTGCACACTCTGCAGGGGACACGGGAGGCAGAGAGCAGACAGAAGGCACCGTGCAGTGCCCTCTGTGACACCGGGTCACCCCATAACCTCTGCTGCTGACCAACCGCTACAGAAACGTTCTCCTGCCTGCAGGTGCGTGCTGCTGTAAGCCTCAGAGTTTGACGTTACCACCCTGAGAACTCGCTGTTTCTGATTTTTACTAATGAACAGACAGCAACAGAGGCTTTCTGCAAACTGACCTGCAACGGCTGCATCTAGTTCATCTTCCTCCACAGACTCCTGAGTGAGAAGGTCCGCCAGAGGAGAGAGCGGGTAACAGCTGTTGAGGTTCAATCCCAGCATGAAGTTGTGGACTTTCCCAGCGCGCCCTTCCCTCGTGTTGAAAAGGGCGCTATCGCCAACCAAAGCCATCAGCATCCTCTGCACCCAGCTTTCTTGGCTGCTGTTCTGATATTCTTGATGTGCCCCAGCGTTTTCAGTGCCTGTAGAGGAAAATGAAAATCACCAACCGTGAGACAGTTAATGTAATCCAAGATTTCTGGGTCTACTAAAACAAAGGCCCTATTAAAATAAAAGGAACTCGATCACCGCCTTCTTTCAAGGAGCCATGGATTGAATGGAGGAGCTTTGCTGCAAGAATTTCAGAGGAATGGAGAGAAACCATCCTCCTAACTGCACAGGCCAGTGAAACTTTTCATCTGCAGTATAGTAGCGTGGATGCGTCCATTAGGAAAACAGACTGAGAACGTGTTAGATGACCTGATCTGGATTCAATTATTTTGGATGGCAAGGGAAACAACGATATGACTTTATCTGTGCTAGCACCCAAAATGCAAACTCTCCTGGGCTCAGGGGTCAGATTTGAGTCACCAAGATCCATACTTTTATGCAGACTTGAATTCATCTTGATGTGTACCCTTCTCCATCCTTTGCTGACTTCTGGAAATCCAGCTTTCCTTAAGAGGGCAAAGTCAGTCTGCATAAAAGAGAAGGCTAGAGCATGGGAATTCTAAAATACTGAAAAATATCCTTTCAGTAAACTATAGACTACAATCAATATCTGATTTTAATTAAGAGTAGGATAAAACATCCAGACTTAGATGTCTATAGTTAGACGTCGCAGAAAAAATGAATTGGTGTCACCTCACATTCATACCGTCAAAACTTTGCCTTTTTGAGATGTTTCGTATAAGGACATAATTCAGGCTCAGGCTTGATACTTTAAATGCAGCACTGAAATGTGCCTCTTTAAGCCAGGCTTTAAAGGAGCTGATCTTGATAAAAGGGGAGAGAAAAACGAGCATCAAACACCGCAAAGTTCATAGGTCCAACATCTGTGCAATAATATTCTATAGAAGCAGAGGGATTACCAAGTGTTTACAAACCACAGACCTGTAGGTTGACCACTATGTCTACAAACTATGAGAGAAACGTGGTGTTTTCTGCTGGCTGAAGTGCTTTAACAGGAAATCCGCAAATAAACATGAAATGTGGTATCGCCCTCTCCCTGTTATTTTACACATAAGGGGAACTGAAGAAGTAACCATTTAACTGAGCTCATGACACAATTCACTGTCTCATCACGTAAGATTTTCTCTTCTTCCTGTAGACCCTAATGTTACAAAAAGCCGCTCTCTCATCTTTGCTTTAGTTGTTAAAAACATAATCGATTTCTTCAGGTGAAAGTCACTGCTGTCCCCAAGAGTATCATCAAATGCAGAAAGCATTATTGGGGTGAGACAGAGACTAAAATCACAGAAATCCCTGGGTGGTTTAGGTACCACGGATAATGTTCAAGAGGATCTGCTCTTCCCCAGCATCCCCCTCATAGTTGTGCCTCTTCTGGGAAAGCGGATTTGGGCATTGTTCAAAACACTGTGCCCAGCACTAGGAATCTCCTGTATCAGATGTCATTGGTAAAGGTGCTCCAAGACATCCACGAGTGCCAGAAACACAAACTAACGCTTCATCAAGGAACCCTTAAAAAGAATGGATAGGGTTATTTTGCTGGGCCAGTAACAATCAGAACATGCCTCTGAGCTCAGGAGCTTGTTGGGAAGAGACTTCTGGAGATGAGGCTCAGCAAGTCCAATATTTGGTTGCAGGTGAAACTGCAGCCTCAGTGAAGGCCTGTTGGGCTGATGCCAAGACTGAAGATCCGTGAGAGGCTCCTTTGATCATCAGCTTGAGCAGAAGGCATGAAGTCAAGCCAAAGGCACTTCTGAGGCCGCTTGCTAAACTTTTCTTTTGCTGAGCCTCAGGCTCCTTTAAGATCCTTCCAGGCAATTAAATTTAATCATTGCTGCAAATGACAGCAGAGCTTTCGGATACGAGATTATTGTTCAGACTAAGGAAAACCAGCTATGGCTAATTACCAACATCCACGAACTTGACCATGCTACGCAAAAGCTGTGAAAAGCAAACTGTGAAATAAAACGTGAGGATTTCCTTACCTTTTGGATGCTGTGATTCATCTTCACTGTCTGAACTGTCATTGCTTACAAGGTGCTTTAGCCTAATATTTTCTGTTGAAAGAAATACAAAATGACTTTAAATCGCTAAGGCTTAATTATCAGAACAGCTAAGAATTTCAAAACAATTTGAGGTTTCATAATAGGAAACAGAGCTGAATCGATTTCATCTGCTGTGGACATCGATATGTCGTGAATCTGATGGGAATATACTGGCTTTAGCCTGCACTTTTTGAAAAGCTCCTGCACTACGCAGATTAGCCAAAGGGCTGGGAAAACAAAACGTAATCCTAAAGCGGTACCTACCACTCACCTCCACACCACAGATCTGACACATTTCCTTCACCTTGATTAAAATGCAGATGTATAGCTTCTGTCCTCTCAATAACTCCTAATGAACTAGGAAGACAATCTCAATTTCTGTTAATTACTGGCTAATTTTTAAGAGGAGGCACACTTAACCTCCTTCATATATTTATGAATGGAAACCCTTAAAAACAGTGGGGGAAAAGCCAAAGCCAAGACAGTTACGAAGTTTGACTGGAGCGTGTGTGAAAAATAAAGGCCAATGCAGTTATGCAGGTAGAAAAGACGATGGTTTTCATCTCATAATATTAAGTGAGAGAAATAAAACCAGAAATGAGCAAAGTCCTCTGGCAAGAATCTGCATTTTGTTAGGGTCAACAACTTTGTTTCCAAAATAACCCCAAAGTCATGGTTCACTGTTTGTTACTATCTCAGGGCACTATTTCAAAGACATAATGAGTACTGAAAAAGCAACACATCCCGCTCCTCAGGTAAGGTCTGTAGCGGAGGTGAATTCACGTGCAAAAGGCTTATAGGCTGACAACATGATTTTCGCTCATTATGGAGGGAAGTCTTTCTTGAAATACAACAAATTTGCAATGTTTTATGAGCAGTCTCATTAAGCTTATAACCTACAGAGACTGGAGACAGAGGCTGAAGTCCAGTGGTGTAATTGTATCCACAAGACTTTTTGAAAACCAAACCCCTTTATTCCCTAAAATAACGTATGCTAGGAATCATCTCTAACTGAAATTTGAAGCTAGTTAAAAGAAACTGAAAGAGAGTTGTTCCCTAATGAACTTGAATAACAACTGACTCTCTTTTTTCCATTAAAAAAAATGAAAATAAAATTACATCTACTTTTTCTCACAGAAGGATAATGTAGATGTTGGTCTCTGGTGACATGCCCCTGCTTTGGGTTGTAATTTCCAACAAATGCTGCAATTTCTACCAAATGCAGTTATCAAAACAATGGCAATTCCACTTTGCACTTTTTTGTGCATTATGCCCACGGAGACTGACTTACACCACTGTAAAAATCCCCACAGACACTTAAGCACTTAGTCATCACGGATGCTTTTTCTTTTTAATACTCAGTGGGTCCTCAATCACTACTCAAATACCATCAATGGACAAACACACACCAATGACAAACACGCACAAATTCTTGAAAGATTACACAGCAGACAGGTCAAAATAAAAATTAATGAGCAAAAAAGGAAGCCAAGAAAAACAAGAAATGCAATTTTTGGACATCAAATCATCCCTTTAAAGCAACCCCCATGCAAAACTTATTATTTACTGCTTCTAGGTATGATTTATACATGCTCAGGCTCTTCTGGTGTCCGCTGGCATTTTGCCATTCCTTTTGATGGCGCCAAGGTTTCACTGGGACATCCTCAGTTCTGCTGAATAGACTGGGCTGCAAGTCACACTAGTATCTTCCCATCTTATGGGACTTCAAAGCATGTTTTTTAAATTAGATGTGAAATAAGCCATGGATGAGAGGTAACATTCTGTCTCTCAACATCTTAAAAAGTGGTAACAGAGGCTTTGTCACTATCAAACTTATTGCAAAAATTCTCCACCAGTAGGTGTGTTAACACCCCTGAGGTGTATCGGAATTATGAAGCTGGAGGCACAGGTCTCTCTTTCCTCCTTAAATAAGTACATTATTAAAGAGGTGAATACCGGCTCTCAGGAGACACGGACAGCTAAGGGGCTTGGGGTTTTATTGTTTTTAAAATCAACTCAACCTGCATTTTCTCTCCACATTCTTCAGAAAAATCTGGCTGTCTAGTACTATTTATTGGTTATATATTTCCCTGTAATGCTGTCTTCTGAATAGTAAAAAAAGCGTAAAAAGCTTTCGTTATCAACTGCATTCTCAACCAATAAAGTCTATCCAAGCTAAGCTACCACTTCTCCATTAGGAATTAAAGTGAAATCATTAAATTAGTAAGCAAAGGATGAGATACTGACTGGGGAGTTGTGGTTAGAAGGCAACGATCCAACAATGCAGAGATGATAAAATTTGCTTTTGCTTTATTAACCCCTTAAATAATACAGTCCAGTGTCAAAAGACTACACAAGCAGCTATCAAGTATGCGGCAGCTTCTGATCTCCAAAAACTAGAACAACATAAAAGAGTGAGCCGGATTCTTTCAACTTCATGAAAATAAAGAGGGAGCTGGATTCTTTTAACTTCATGAAAATAAGTGGATATAGGCACGTGACTTTCAGTACCTCTGATACTGATCAGAAATAAAAAGGAAAGAAAATTATTAACCCTCTTTCCCTGACACCCCATCAGCATCTAACATCAGCAATTCAAGTTACTTGAATTCCACATTCTTAAAATGCCCATCAGCAGAGTGCCACCCTTCCACACACCGAGTGCACTAATCAGCCTAGTAATCCTTTGGCATAGTAGAAGAATTATTTACTATTACCTAATTCTTCTTCCATGGTGGGACCTTTGTTTTGAGAATTGGAGACGCCAAGGACTCTATTAAATAATATTGAAAATGCGCTGCCCCAGACACCTGAAAGGGAAAAAGTACATAATGAATGGAGGCCGGTAGAAGACAAAAGCCCCATATACTGCAGTATTTAAGCAGTTGCTGGCTCTCTGAGCACACCTCTGATTTTGGAACATGCTAAGGAATAAGCTCAGATGTACCTATCAGAAACAGAAAACCAGGGAATGCTAATCCATGTCTGTGAAATCTTTCAAATGACTGTTTCCCAACAAATTGAGAACTCTTACTTCTTGTCTCACACTTTGTTTGACTGCATTTAAAAACACTCGTCCATGAACTACTGAAATTAGTTTTATTTTAAAGGCTCTTTGCATCACTTACTCACCCATCAAGAAATGCAAGGGATTTTCATTATACTTCTTCACCACTGTCCCCATAAAAAATTTGCTTCCAAACAAATCAGGAGACATAAAAGTGCCATACTTCGCCATGCCTATCTCATAGGGACTGAATTCCACCCAGTCTGCAAAATAAAAAACAAAATTGCGCTTAGTTAGCAACCTCGACTTGAACAGAAACAGCAGATGAGTATACAGAAAGGAATGAAAACTCTGCGCAAGTAAAGAAATTTGAGTTAAATGGAAGGTTAAATAACTGACAGGAATCTCCCTTAGGCTGTGCAGAAGTCAAAATTTTTATTTCAAAATTCCCATGCTCGTTCTCTCTTATCCCAACAAACTTTGGGGAAAAAGTATCAGGTTGTAAAAACAGAAGTATAAAAGCAGCGATCATGACTGAGAAAACCAAAATGCTCACTAGCTGGTTTTCAGCTCAGGCTTCCCTACGGTACTCTGTCGCATGAAACGCAATGGGGGTCTAAGCTCCAAGTTTCTTTTCTTTCCCTGTGATCCTACCAAAAACCTGCAGGGCAGCGACAAAGGTGGCAGAAAAATTCTCTAGTATCACACAAGTTGTGAAAGATTCTAGGAGACACATCTGGATTCCACAAAAACCAACAGTTTCCAGTGAAATCCAATATGAAAAGGCAAAGCTGAGAAGCAGCTGAGAAACTCATTAATACCAAAGGATGCAAAACATATTTTTAAAAGTAGATGCCATCCGATTGAATAGAGCGCTCAACAAAAATACGGAATAAAATGTTCAAATGCATTTTCCGATCTTAGCAGAAAATTTCAGAAGGGATTTACATTCTATGAGGCATGCCTTTTTTGAAAATGGATTTTAGCTGATTTTGAAATGTTTTCTTGATACCAGTGGAGTTGCTTACATCAGAGAATTCATTTCAAAATGACGAATAAGAATTACCCTACATTTTTAGTATTTCATCCATTCATCTATTTTGTCTTCCGTATTTTTGGTAGTGATTGATTTGACTGATGCTGTGAAGAAATTAGAAATAATTCGGAAATAGAAAGGCAAAAGGAACAGCCTTGAAAAATCCCCACGCATCACAGGATTGCCTTACGCTCCTGAAGATAGTGAGTGTTTCCAGTGAAAAGTTAAGCATAAGATTAACCACTTGTCCTGAAAAGGAAAGATTTCATCACGACCGCTGATAGTTCCGCTTCGTGGGGCAATGCTTATCTGTGCTAAGTCAAATACAACAGCCTATTTTCCAAATAAACCACCCACAATCTTCATGTTTAGTGGAGCAGAAGGAAATTCCTTTGAAGATCCAATCAAGGAATTTCATGCTATTTCCCTTATAGATATATAAACAGGAATGGGCAGATAAGTATTTCAGAACAGTGTTGACAGCAAAACTACATTTAGAATAAGAATCTAATCTGTGATAATCCGCATCCATTTTTGTATTTGTACTGAAGAAGATGATTTCTCAAATCGCATATCCTGCCTAGGGAAATAAGATTTCTACCTTAAAATTAAAGGGCTTCATTCAGCATTAGCTTCTGCCAGTCCAGAAGCTCCTTGAGACGGTGGCCATTTAAATGAGTAGGACTCGAACATCCCAAAAGACACACTCTACACCAAGAGAAATACTTCGTGTTTATATCCCAGTAAACTGAGTTAGTTCCTTGACTTTGGCTTGATCCAAAATGTACTAAAGTCAAACCTCTCAGCTGCGTTCACTGCGCTTTGGATGTATCCTGTAATTATGCTCGGTTAAAATGATTACTGCAGTTTTGGGTACGGTTGGCGCCACCTGGGTGAGAAATGCCAGCGGTAGGAAAACATGCAGAGCCTGGGGCACGAAACCTAGGAGCAGCTGCATGAAATCTTGCACCATCGCTCCCATAAGGAATTTTATCTTAGGTAATTACTGCATTTCAACTTGAAACGACATGAAAGATCTCACCTACATCTATCATCCAATAAATAAGAAAGCGCAAGTATTTCTGTTCAAAACTTACCGTGTATTTCACATCAAAAATAGCTGTTCAGTTCCAAAAAGATTAAAAAAAACCAGCTCACAATAGAAACAATCAAGATCTAGCATCCTATGTAATGATATAGATGGTAGCCTCAGAAAACCAAACCCAAGATCCACTGGCAGAGGCAATACTACTTTCTTCAGACCAATGGGTAAAGCTAGAGAAATTACATCAGCCTTCAGCTGCTTTGGGTCTTGCTTAGAAAAGGCCATTAGTAACTAAAGACAACTTTATTTTTAAAACAGTAAATAAGTAACCCAAATGAAATTTCTCAGAAAACAAAAGCTCATCAAAACCCAAATTATTTCTATTTGCAAAGAAAAAGGTTTCAGCTTCCTAAAATCTCTGAAATAAACAAAAGCAAAAGCACCTTTTGTGTTACCAACAGTACTTTACACTGTGCAAGAAGGAACAAGAAGCAGTAAACTTGTTTGCTCAATTCTAATTTCACTCTTCTTCGAAGGAGGAGTAATCCTGTATGACATCTCCCTTTCCCTGTTCGACACGCTACTGTTCAGCAGCTTTCTGCTGTTCGTGAAACGCCAGCTCTCTCTCTGTCATGACTCCTGCAATGTACTTACCTACTTCAGAGATAAGAAATATTCTTTTCAATTGATACGAAATCACTGTTTTGGAATACATAGAGAACAAAACTTGGCTGCCACTTAATATTTCACAGAAACCTAAAGAGGCTGTTATGGTGTTAAAACTTATTTTCAGGTAAAAAAAAAAACTTAATGGTTACAAAATGGTCTAAGAATAAGTCTCCAAAGCCAAGAACAACAAAGAAATAAAAGGCTTTTGAACTAAAATAGTCTGTTTGTATTTCCACACAGAGGAAAAGACGCATCCGAAAAGCCAAGAAAAGGCTCAGTTCCACGGTATGCCCTGAGGAGTTCACCCCCTTCTCCTGTAACGTGGGTGCACCCATCGAGTACGTATGCGCCTACCTAATTATGTGATCAGTTGTTAGTGAGTAAGCTCTTGTTATCAGCCTCTACTGTCAGTTTCCCAGAAGCTGCTGAACACAAATGCGTCCATTTCCCAATCAGCTTTTAAATCCCAGCAGAACAGCCCTTACAATGTGCCTGTTTGGTAAATCCCACATCACAACTTCCTATTCCTTTTTTTAAATTACAATCTCCCTGTACTCAGTTCGTAACAATGCATATTTTGTTAAGCCCCGAAGAATGCTTCGTGGCATGGCAAATTTCTTCCTAACCCTTGCCATAAGACTAATAATTTCAAAGTGTACCAAGGTGCAGGGTAAAATTATTCTCAGAAGTATTAAAAAAATAGGCTTTTTATGTCAGCCACGTGCTCCTATCTTCTTTCCACAAGCGGCTCAATACAGAGACTGAAAACATACCTGCAAACATAAGCTCTGAGACATCCGGTTTGACATGAAGGCATGTGAAGAGTGGGAGGGCACACTGCGCATTATTGATTTTCTCTTTCATGTTGCTCAAAGTGGTGTCCATTCTCTGCATGAAAAGAAAGACGTTATGTCCAGACAGATCCTGGAAAGGGCTGCTGGTATTTAGGAGGCTACTCATTCCCTGAAATCCTCAAAGAGAAGGAAAATGAACAAACTCAGTTATTTCCAAGAAAAACAGAACAAAGATGACTTTGTAAAAGGAATTAATCTGCTTGAATGCCTTTTAACTGCACTGCTCAGGAAGGAAGGAGTGGGAGAAGACATGATGGGAAGATGAAATAAGCATGTGTTGTAGAATCCAAAATAACTGGCCAAAAAAAGAAAAGAGTATTGCTGGACAGAGCGAGTTCTTTCCCCCTGCTTCTGTAAAAGATGAAAACAAGGAAAAACCTCTTAGGCAGAACCACCAATAATGATCACGCAATGCTTTTCAATTGCAACGTTTTTCAGTGCTGGTTCTGAAAAGTCAGCAAAGATAACTAAGAAATGCAGTAACTCCTCAGTAAACAGGGACTTGCAACCAGCGTCACAGGATCATTACTATCCCTTCACTGTCAGAAACTTACCCTGTATATCACAGTTACCAAAAGCTGTGCGGACTGTTTTTCAGTATTTTAGAGTTTTTCAGTATTTTATTCAGAGTGTTTAAAACCTAGTGGCAATGTATATTCATGAAAGATAGCAGTGTATAAAACATGTCTGCGAATCTATTAACACATTTCAATCTTATGATAAGATCTAATCCGAATTCTGCTCACCTGACTCATTTGAAGTCCATGTGCCTGATTCAGTCAATTAGGATTTGTCAATAATGAAATACAACAGTATGAAGCCCTCCTATTGTCTAATTTCTCAGAAAAACAACTAATAATAAATAGAGATGGGGATCTTGCACGTTGAAATCAGTATTTGGTTAAGTAAATGCTGCTTTTCTTATAGCAAAACCTGCATACAGAGGTTACAGCATTTCGGAATTTGTTGTTGAAACTGCTTAAACAGTAGTTTTGACAGACGATACAGGATGCTAAGAGCTTGCTGCACGTACCCAGCGGTTGGGTTGCTTTCCATTGCACACGAACACATTGTGCTTTCCTAGCTCTTAAAGAAATGAGCACCAATCAGAAACACATCCCAGAGCAAGGAAAGCATTTTACAAGTTTCTTATCCAGTATCTGCTCAGCTATAATCCTAACTATTCCTATTGCTAAACAGGACTTGTTAAATGTTACCAAGGTCATCTCAAAAAACAACAGTTAACAGTGGTTATTACACAACAGTTTCACAACTCTAATAATCATAAAAACATGAACTCACATTATGGATAAGTGTTTCACCTATTAGCATTCCAAAGATATCTGTGAAGGTGACAGGCTGCCCTGAGCTTTTCTTATTCCACAGCGCTTCGATGTAGCGTTTGACTTTCTGAGGAGTGAGCAGCAGAAGGGGGTTGTGGCTCACAGAGTTCATCAATTCCTCATTGATCTCCTTGGGTCCTTTTTCTGGAAAATCTGGGTGCGAATACAAAGTTGACATGTACCTGCAACAGAAAACAGGCTCTGTGAGTATCAAAGCCTGGTTCAATGTCAGCTGCCTGAAAGGCACAATAAGCTCATAAATCATTTGACACAATTACTGATTAAATCAGATTCATTTACTCACCGTTTATACAGTAAACTGTCATTTCTTTTTTCTCAAGGCACAGAAAGCTAAACAGTTTGTTCTAAATGTAAGCATACAATCTAACACTCAACATACATTTCTATAATGTGTATGATGTAAAAGATTAAAGTGTTGCTCATTTATCTGTTTAAGGGACAATGCACAGAATCACCATAAGCTGAAAATACAGCTTCTCGAGTTGCCGCAGCGTACGTGAATTTGGCAGACTGGAGGCCCTAGAAGTGTACACATGCAGTACTTTTGCTCTCTGTCCCTCTCCATTTCCTTATCGCTATTCAAAAATTCCTACAATACATTAGTATATAGCATGCTTTCCAGGATCTAGATGTTTTCATAGTAAGATGAAACCCAGTAACTGCAACCTGTGCAGAGATCTAATCAGAGGATTCAGAAGAGGCCTACCAGGCAAATTTAGATTTTGTCACCGAGTATCTCTGGAAACGGGAGTTTTGTTTACTCAAAACAAAGTTCAGACGCACATGCAGACAACTGTGGTTTGCACTTGGTTGGCTTAAGTACCACTATGGGTGAAGACGCAAGATAGGCCGTCCTAATCTACTGGCCGCTCATTTCACTGTTATTTATTCAATTAGCTGGCTCCGGTACACATACCACACTGCAGGCATAATTCTGCACACACACACTCTGTAAGCTTGGCCCCGAGATCACTGCCCAGCAATTTACTTGACAGCATGATGAACTCTGTCACACGCATGATGTAAGAACTTGATTCATTAGTCCTTGCGCAGCCTCTAAAGCTTTGCGTGCACGTCAGGCCGCGGGTGGAACACACACAGCAGCAAGATCCCACGTGAGCAGAGAAAGGAAAATGCAGGATGAAGAATTCGGTACAAGGTTGAAGCAAGACGAGAGAAACAATCAGGGAGGTAAATGCATTGCTCCAAGGTTAGGCATGCATCTGAGTGAACAAGCGAAAACCTGCCTCTCCCTCCAGGGAAGGAATTCGCCACCTTTCAGAAAAAGAAAAAAGAAAGCAGCATTATTCCCAAATAACAGACTGCACGGGGAAAAAAAAGGAAGGGAGTGCCAAAGTGTCAACTTAGTTACTCATCAAGCAAGAAACGTCTGAATAGGTGACACCACCAAGACAGCAAAAGCAAATTTGTTTAAATACAGCTGTTTCCAACATACGTTTCTGATTGAATCGGTTCAGATAATCTTGCTATTATTGTGTGCTTCCTTAGAGCTAAACCAGGGAATAAAACTCATCCCAGGCACATTCCATGCTCATTTATATTTAGCTATTCGAAGAAGTGAGACATTAATATAAAATTGTAATTTAGATTGGAAGGAACCTCGAGGTCTCTATTCCCACCTCCTGCTCAATGCGGAGCCAACTTAAAAGTCAGATAAGGTTGCCCAGGGCTTTGTTCAGTCAGGTTCTACTTTCGCACAAAGTATTTACTGAGTCACATGGAGAGAGGACGACACCTTACCCAACAGCATCCCGGCTTGTGCCAGAAACAGTGTGGTCAGCAGGACTAGGTAAATTATTGTCCCCCTGTGCTCGGCACTGGTGAGGCCCCACCTCGAGGGCTGAGTCCAGGTTTGGGCCCCTCACCACAAAAAAAGGTGCTGGAGCGTGTCCAGAGAAGGGCAACGGAGCTGGAGAGGGGTCTGGAGCACAAGTCTGTGAGGAGCGGCTGAGGGAGCTGGGGATGTTCAGCCTGGAGAAAAGGGGGCTGAGGGGAGACCTCGCTCTCTGCAACTGCCTGAAAGGAGGGGGGAGCGAGGGGGGGGGTCAGGCTCTTCTCCCAAGGAACAGACAATAGAAATGGCCTCAAGTTGCAACAGGGGAAGTTTAAATTGGGTATTAGGAAAAATTTCTTCAGCAGAAGGGCTGTGAAGCATTGGCACAGGCTGCCCAGGGCAGTGGTGGAGTCACCGCTGCTGGAGGGATTTAAAAGCCAGGCAGACGTAGTGGTCAGGGACATGGGTTAGCGGTGCACTTGGCAGTGCTAGGTTTATGGTTGGACTTTATCTTAAAGGTCTTTTCCAACCTAAGTGATCCCATGATTCTACCCAGTCCAATCAAGTAAGGATGCAGCAATACATTCCAGTGCTTGGCCACTCTCGCTGCAAAACAATTTTCCTAATAGCTCACCAAATTTGCCTTGCTGTAACTTGCAGCAATTAATCCTTGTCCTTCCTCTGTGGGTCTCCAGAAAGAACATTTTCTTTGCAGCTACCCATGAGGCAGCTGAAGATAACAGTAAGATCTCTCGCCACCACCACCTTTGCCTGCTCCTCAGGGCTAAGCAAGTAAGGGCACCCTGGCTGCCTCCTGTGCTCCAGCCCCCTGCTTGCTGCGGTGCTACTCTGATGGAATTAATCCACTAGGTGGCCCTAAACTGGATTCAGGCGCAGCTCCAGTGTTCAAACTGGTACGCAAAAAAATACTGGTTATGATAAAATCTTACTTTGTGACATTCAAAGTACTCCCCTGAAAAGTTAAAAAAATCTCTTAAGATGTAACATCCTGTACTGCAACCTGATCCATTGACCATTAAACCCAAGTTTTAAAGTTAGACTAAAAAAAGTCTGCAATTTTTCACTTAATGAAAAAAATGTAGCCTTAAGGAGTCCAAACGGTTAGGAAATTTTGATTGAATTTGTCAGATTTCTTTGATGAAAATTACACAGCTTTTAAACATGTTGCAGCATTTCATTTAAGAAACATCAAAACAAATAGTTTCAACATATGTAATAAGTGTAATTTGGGACAATTTTTATAAAAGTCAAGACGACAAAAGACTGCTGGTTCATAGCACGGGGCAGGGAGAAGAGAAACCCTCTCATTCAGAAGAGTGGTTGAGGCAGACTTAATACTGGGCTTCAAAGCACTCTGCTGCCTCCAAAGCCCTGAGCTCGTAACGCCCAGAAAGTGCCTTTCACAGGGTGACGTCAGGCTGATTTTCTCCTGGTGACATTGTTCCTGGTAATGGGCTGAAGAATTCATTGAGTCAGACAGGACATCATCATAACTAACCTGATGAGGGCATTCTGATTGAGACATCTTGGAAGATCTTTTCTCCCATCTGACTAACAAACTATTTTAAAAAGCAATGTAATTTCCAGAGAAGTTGTGGAACCCTGGAAGCGTTCAAGGCCAGGTCGGACAGGGCTTTGAGCAACCTGGTCTAGTGGGAGGAACTAGATGATCTTTAAGGTCCCTTCCAACTCCAACCATTCTGCGATTCTCAATTAAAGAGTGGCAATCCATAGCAGAGAGCCCCGCAGCATGGCAGTCAGTTATTCTTTCCTACAAGCTGAAAGACATCTGCTGAAGTCAGCTTACGCTAAGAAAGAATCAGTGAACAGGAACTAGACATCTCCAGCAAACCCACTAAGACGGGGACTACTGAGTCTAAAATGGAGCAAAAGATCTCGCGGTGATTTTGAGAATCTCTGAGAAGTGCCCCAAAAGTATACAATCCATTTCGGTTTGAATGAGCCATCATCTTCAAATCACAAGGAATTTGGGGTTTTTTCCATTTCATCAGAAAGCTAAAGCAACACAAAACCCACTTTGTATTTGCACCAACAGCTCGAATTCTCTATTTTTTGGTCATCAAGATGAAAGAACCTGTTACAGAGTGTGAGTATGTACGGCATCGGCTGTTGATACAGAAATGTGGGTGCAGGTGCGCAACACCTCCTTCCATCCATGCCTGCTATGACAGCTCCCGGGCAGGTCACCAGGAGACTGAGCTGGTCTCACCCTTCCAGGCATTGGGAAACCCCCCCACCAGCAGAGTTGCTCCACTGACCTGCTTTGCTGCAAGGCTCTGTGTGTCTTTAAGAGTGTAACGCATAAAATTGACTGTGAATTATAACATCAGAAATAAGTCAACGCTCAAGAAAATTCTTGAAAAACTGAAGAAAAACAAAAGAAAAACAAAGGAAAAAGCCCTTACCATGTGGATCCTGAGAGACCAGCAATGTAAGTTGCACAGTCTAGAACTCCTGATTCGTAAAGTGCTTTCATGACGCCAGCAAACCCTACCATGGCACGAAATCCACCTCCTGAACCCAGTATCGCTATCACTGGTACCTGCACAGACACGAAGAACAGCATATCACCACATTAATTCTGATAAAGACTTAAAAGTACTAAATAAACTTTATTCATCAACCACTGGCCAAACATGCCGGCTTTGTGCAATTAATAGGTCACCATCCAGAGATCCTCGGAGCAGAGAAGAAACTGATGCTTTTCTAAACCTCTGCACAAAAGTTTAACAAACCAAAAAAAGACGGTATTCTGCAGTCTCTTAGTGGTACGTGTGTAAGATAATGGCAAAATCCTTTAATAAAGCACTTTGAGATACAACTTTTAAACACTGTGCGTAGAGTGCAGTAGCATAATCCCTCCCATGAAGTCCTCTCTTAGCTTCTCTGGGCCCAAGAGTGTTGTACAATATCCCTATGTCATTTACTTGGTCCCTTCTGCTTCCCAAAGATCTGGATGGCAGAAGTCCTCTTGGACTGCAGCACGGGAGAAGAGCGCTGCCCATCACAAGCAAGGGAAGCCAGGGACCAGCCAGAAGCACGAGAGGTTCTGTCTGCCAAGGTGGGAATTTCAGAGGGGCAGGGCAGACTTCCTTCCAGCCCCCTATTTATCCTGTACCCAGGGACCATCAGCAACCAGGAGGTGCAAACAGATGGCGGGTAAGAAGGCACCAGGCATGCAGGGCTATAAAGGGAAGCTAAACGCTGCCGTGTGAGCAAGGAGGAAGGTATGGCTGAGGCGATACAAAGGCAGGAAGAAAGCACGAGTTCCCAGAAGGGGAGCTGGAAGCTTGCTGCTTCTGGCAGTGAGAGAAGTCTCCCTTTCCAGCTGCAGCTCTTCACTGCGCTTCAGAGCTGGAAGGAAGGAAGGAACAGAGAAAGAACAAACGCTCTCAGGGAGGATTTTGGACCAGACATTGTAGGTTACTGGGTAAGAAAGTGACAAGTGACAGTAGCTGATGACTCCCTCTTCTATGGGCCACAGGCCAACCTGCCAGCCAGAGTGACTGTTTGGGGAGGTTTGCTGCTTGCCTCTTCTCCAGATCCATAATGGCATGGAGAAACGGTTGAGTCTCACCTGCCCTTCTAGATGCTACTCCTCACTGCTCATCCACGGGGTAACAGCGATAGAAGCAGAGGAAGCCCTGAGGAGATGAGAGGTGCTTTGCCCCGCTCTTGGCGCAAGAATGAGGGGCACAGGCACCTGGGGCTGTGGGCTGTTGACTCGACCTTTCCAGTCTGGAAGCAGAATGGTCCAAGCAGATGCTATCAGGCTGCTCAGGGGTTGTCACTAGTGAGAAGCTTGGCTTTTTGACCATGAAGCCTTGCCTGCTTGTGAAGATAGTCCATAGGAAAATAAAGAAGCCACCCGAGCAGAGGGAGGTACACCCTCATGAGTAGAATTGCTAATTCCATGAGGAAGACTTTAGACTAACTTCAGTGAGAGGGGACCTAAGTAAGCAAATGCTGCAAATGTTGCAAATGCAGGAGGAATGTATGGCACAAAAGGTAATGCCTGATTTTTCTGATCCTTCAGGTCGAGTAGTAAAATATATATTTTTTAAATATATATATACATTACATATTTTATAATATATATATTAAATATATATATATATAGTGAAAGTCATATACCATCATTATGACCCTCCTTAGCTTCTGGTCTATTGGAATAATATATAGAATTTCAAGTTCAGTTCCCTCACACAGATTTGTGGCACTGCTTCAGGCCTTAAAATACAACCAATATGTCTACAGATTGGGTGAATAAACCAGGTCAAGTCTCGGCATTAGTCAGTTGTTGCTGCTGTGATGCCCCGGTACTTAGAATTCTAATTGCCTGGTATCTGAAGAATTAGAATTTATTTGAAGAAGTCTGCACTTGTATCAAGATTTCTAAATAAAAATATACTCAATTTTATAATGTCTATCCTTCTTACCCATAATCGAAAACAGAGATGATATTAAATTTAGTTATTAAATAAACTATTTAGTTACACAGAAATTTAGACCACAGACACTTTTAAAGCAATCCAAACACTTAATCCAAATTATATCTTTGTGACAGAGCCAAGAGCAGTGTAAGTTTCTAATCAGAAACAGAAGAGAGACAAATAATATTTTGGCTAGGAGTTTAAAAACACATTTTATAATAAAAACATCTGATGTTACATAGTGTGAAGACAGTCTCAAATTTACAACTACCTTGCAAAAACTACAGAAGAGGTAAGGAGGCTTTATGTGGATCTGCACACCCACTCAGCTACCAAGAGACAGCAGAGCGAGCGAAAGCAGACCCAGTTACAGGTGACAATATACTGAAATGTACCTACGGGGCCTTTATTTTATATTTCTTTGCTTCTTACTTCCCAGCCCTGACTTCAAAGCTGTTTCCCTCCACTGCATAGTTTCTCCAAGTATCCAGAAAGAACACAAGATAAAAATAAACAAATAAATAAAAACAAATAAAAGTAAAAAAATTATTTGCTACCATCAAGTGTCTTAGCCTAAGCACAGGTCCCATCTGGTTCCCAGTTTCCAAAACCTGGAATAATTTTCCACTGCTCAGTGGTGATAAGGCAACCACCTCTTGGTTGTTACCAAACACAAAAAGAATGACACGGTTGTGCAGAAAGCCCCTATCTGATCAAACTGGTCAACAGTCAAAAATTTCACTGAAACACGATTTAAGGTGCCGATAGATGGGATTAGGTAGAAGAAAAGGAGCCATGTGACTACCGAGCTCAGCTGCTTTCTGCAGACTCCACGCTCCAAGCCATGAAACTCCTCTGCAGACTGAGAACGCACCGTCACAGGGAACGACCATGTGCAATGACCAAGTCACTCCAGACATTTCTCTGGG
The DNA here is from genome assembly GCA_013400135.1 of Rhinoptilus africanus. NCBI lineage: Eukaryota > Metazoa > Chordata > Aves > Charadriiformes > Glareolidae > Rhinoptilus > Rhinoptilus africanus. The sequence continues at coordinate 397,533 of VXBO01002851.1, forward strand.
CTTCCATTCCACAAAAAACTCTAATTCTTGATGCTGTAAGACTATTTGATTATCTTCTTCCTAAGTCTTAGCAATAGAAACCACAGGTATTTACTGGCATCAGCATTCGTCATGCACCTCCAGAGATAGCTATCTATCAAAAAATGACAAAACAAAGGTAAAGATTTAGCACATGCCTATCGTGTTACGCCAAAACCCCAATAACGGAGCAGTTGCTTTGAAAAGAAGAGCCGTATTACTAATCACAAATTTAATAATGTACGTTAGGCTTTGAAAGCTCTTTACAAACACTACCTAATTAACCTACACAGGCAAATCCCAACAGGATGAAGACGGTGGTTTGCAGGTGCAAGCCTGGAAAAGGTATGCAAGAACACTTCCAACGCACCACTATTTAACAATCTATTCATCAGTGAAGTGGCATGAGCACAAGGGAAAATCTGAGTTTTCTTCAGGATGCAGAGAAATCCGTAAGGAGGCCCAACAAAGAATGTCAAGAAGAGCCACTACCACCCCAACTGCAAATGCTGCCTCTCTACTAAATCCACAGGGATTCTGGGACTCACAGGTTCCTGTTCTCGGGGAGGGTGGGTACACCAAGAGGTAGGTGGATGTATAGCGTATCTTCACTTCCACTCGATACCAAAGCAAAGTATGAAGAGCTGCAATCACTACTTATTGCCAGAAATGAAATTCCACTGAGGAGCTCTGGAGCAGAGGGCAGCAGCTGAAGTAAGCTTCCCACAGTAAAGAAAGCTTCTAAATGATGAAAAAAAGAGAAGCATCTACTGCACATTTCCATTCATTTACTTCAGCCAACTGAATAGAAGCTGACTTGTAGGCATAAGCCAGATGATGAAGGTTCAGAGTCCTTTCCTGCGTTGCAGAGGAAGGGAAGGCACACTTACAAGCAGGTAGGTTTGCTAAAGCAGCTTTTTAGCTGCAATTCAGTTTCCAAAGCATTTAAGGGGAAGACATGGTAAAATTGGAAATTACATGCGCCCACCTCACAAGTTGCCCTCTGGGATAGAGAGGGCAGAGGCAGAGGGGAAGTAGCTGCAGACTGAGCACGAAGGCAAAGGAACCAAGAAGCCACCTCAGGACCGAGAAGGAATGGAGAACAGACAGGATATCAAGGCGGGCACGCTCCTCCGTGTACTGACGCACGCCATTCTTTGAGGCACTCTGAACCCCAAGTCCTTCATACGCAACCCGTGAAACTGGGGCAGAGGTACTAAGGCCATTCCAGCAGCTTAGTAAACTTAGACCAAAAGGGTAAGTGACTCACAAGAAAGCAATTAGGTGAGTCAACAGCGAAAATGTGAATTGAATTCTGTAGTTTTGCCCTGAACAACCACAAGGCCGTGCCAGCATGGCTTTCTTTTTCCTATGGTTGGTCTGCACGGCACAACGCTGGGGGACCCAAGCTAGTTTCGAACAAACCAGCTTAGGTATCATCCAGACAAACTCCACTCAACAGGACTGAGCAACGCTGGTGAAGCATTTAGACACTACATCTGTACCGCTTCTAGGACCCATGGACGGTGTGGAGAAGTGCAACATCACACAGTTCCGCTTCAATCAATGGGCGCCTCATCTCAACAAGGGCTAATTGCTTCATCAGCAAACCGGGCACAAAAATGAAAAGGATTTGGGAAACAAGATGTGTTTTAAGAAAAAATACAGAGTCAGAGTTAGGTCGATGGTTGGACTAGATGATCCAAAAGGTCCCTTCCAAACTAAGCAATTCTATGATTCTATGAAAAACAAGCTCTGAAAAAGACAATTCAATCATATTTTCCAGTAATCTGGAAAAAAAGCTAAAACATATTAAATCTTGGTTTGGGAATGAGTGGTGCAGATGGTTTGAATCAAATGCCCTGGAAACATGGTGCACAAAATTTGGACAAGAATACCTGTGGTGGAAAAAAAGACGCCAGGGGCTACACACAGGATTATCAAAAAATTGTTCTGCAAATCTAGTCTTAGAGAACTATATGCTTTCTTTAATTCACTACGGTATTTTTAGAAACTTGTTTAAAACAACAAAAGTTATAAAAATAACCTGAGCAATAACGCAGATATGAGAAAACTCATCCTCGGCGTTTTCAGAATGTGCCTCCAGATTAAGTAAGGAAATCTGGAAGCAGTCACTTCCCCTTGCAGGGGTGTGTAATTATTTCCCAGGTATTAAAGTCTCACAGCATCCCTGCAAGGCACATGTGCGGTCAATCGCAGCTGAAGAAACTCAGGTGAACTTTGAGTAAGTGACTTGTTTAAGATTAAACAATGACTCATAGGCAGCTAAGAATACTCATTATGTCTCCCGACTTCTGATGCCACATTAAGACTACAAACATCCTATAAATCCTCCTGCTATCATCCATCTGTGGCAATAAAAGTAAAAATGACAGGCTAGAAGGACAAAACTAGATGTTAATGTGAACAAAAAAGGTTTCTTTCATGGCTAGAAGCAGCTAAAAATTCTGACAAGTCAGCTTAGAAATACACACTTGGCATACGAGAAAGGGGAGGATCACATTGCCTCAGTCCTTCACTAGGGTTGATAAGCCCACAATTAGAGAGTACCGTCTAGTCTTGGAAGATGCAATTTAACTGATAAAATTTCAGTGTTTGAGACAGTGAGGGATACCAAAGGAAGATGACGAGAAAAAGAACATGAAATCTTACCCAGCGTTTACAGTAATTCACACATACCACCTGCATAGAACTGATACTTCAGGCGCCAAGTATCACTCCAGTGCTAACTGGATCTTGGCAGGGCATCTGCATCCTTTCTGGGAAAGGTATTGTTCTGCTGCAGAAGATCAGACCAATGCCACGTTCACAAGTATCGACTCTGATAAGGTTTGCATGTATTAAGATTAAAATAACTGAACTGGAAATTAAAGAACCTTGAAAATGTTCCTAAACAATACGCACTATTTATATCACTACAAATAAAATACGTACGATACTTGTCAAATTCTTTCCTCTTCCTCAGAAAGCTGCACAAGCACATTTTACGATGCAAGAGAGTTCAAAAGAATACTACAATAACCCATTTACCACCTGCTCAAAACTTCACAGAAATTTAGAAGGAATTCTTTAGTTTCTGCAAAAGATTGGCACATTCTGCTTCTACTAAAATTGCACAAAAGGAATCATTATCAATAAATTAACCAACCCAAACTAATTCATTGCCTCTGTTCATTGTTTGACAGCCCCCACGTACATGACTGTCTTCCTGCCACAGTTCTAGGAGCAGAACAGGAGAAGGAACAAGCAAGGAAGAAGGAAAAGGATGGAAAAGCAACTACAAAACCAGTGGAGCTGTTCCAAGCGTATCCTCAATTAACTCCAAATAACGCAGTGCTTTATGAAATCACTGAAAAGGCCAATGCAGTTCAGCAGCCTTCCCTGCTTTGATCGGGCCCAACCCACCATCGCTCCATCCACATCTGTTGGCTTAACATTCCGCTGGCTCGGCACAGAGTACCAGCGAGTCAATGAAAGCTGCCGTTTCTCACATTTTCTAAGAAATAAATTTCCCAATCATAATCCTATAAAATAGGCTAAAGGAAAAGAAGAAAGGAAAGAAAGAAAGAAAATAATTTCTAGGCTGACTCTAACATTAAACCAGCTTGTTTAGAAATCTTTAGAAATCTAGAGCACAGGAAAAATTATTCTCCAGCCTAAATTTAGTATACACATAGAGAAGAGGGCATTTTTTTTTTGGCTTCTGCCGTCTGCCTTCACATGGAACCCTTCTACCTCATACGTCTGATTCATTCCTTGGAGAGACAAAGGCAGGACTCCAAAGGTGATACTAATCTTGATGTGAACTCTCCAAACTTACATCACGGGAAGTGGTCAAGTTCTTGCTGTTTTCCTCTCCCAGAAATGATTTCATACTGTGCATGATATTATCTCTTCGCTGTTGCCGAAATTTCTTCTCCTCATCACACAGAGCCATGCTGAACCGGAGATCGGTTGAAGAGCTATTTTGCAAAACAGACAAAAGGCATAATTCAAAACAGAATTAAAAATATCACCTGGGGAAATGAATGGAAATAAGAGTACATTCCTCATTAACTTAAAGAGGATGAAATAAAATAAAATGACAATTAGTCATGCGACACAGTTGCAGCAGCTGATTTCATGGAGTGATGGATGCAAAGAACAACGGCACGCTGCATCTTTTAAGACGTGCATTTGATATAAAACCTGATTGTTCATACACTAGTGAAAACCAAACACAAAATACACAGCTTCTAGTGGTGTATTATGTGGTCTTAAAAAAAAAAATTGAAATACAGCAAGTTCACCACTCACATACAATAATAAATTTACAGTTTAGAAATTTGGATTCACTGCTTATCCACGGAACAAAGAACTGCAATGAGTCGTTTTCACACATTCCTACTACCACATACTCTTCTTAAGTCAGAGGTTCATGTTAAGGGAGGAAAGGGTAACTTTGTCTCTGTATCCAGTCTCACAATCAAAAACTGTACAGATCGCATCACAAATTGTCCTGTCTGGCCACAGAAAAAAAGCCTGTTTCTTTAGCTTTTCCCCCCACATTGTGTACAAGGGGCTGCAGAACGACCTCAGTACCTTAAATAAAAGCTACAACTTCAGCTTCCCTTTCTCACTTCAGGTATCAGGGCAGGATGAACAATTTGGACCAGATCATTCCCTGAGCCTGGATGTCATTCCCAGTGTTTGAGCCTTGTACCTCGCAGCAGCACTGCCCGGAGCCGGCAGCAGCGAGGAGCAGAGCAGAGGTTCACGCCGCTACCTGCTGCGTTGAATTCCTGTATTTACAAGGATGACCTAAAAACGTTTGTGGACACTTTGACACGTTGGTTCCAACACAGCATTTTTAAGAGTCCTTACAAAAAACATACAATAGTGAAATGGATCTATTTAGGCACAGATACTAACTCTTCAGATTTTTTTTAAAAACTATTATGTAATAAAATAATGGTATTGAGAAAAGGAGGGAAAAAAGACTGCCCAGAAGCAACATTCCATGAATATATAAATATATATATATATATATGATACCATGAACAAGAGGTCCAAGCATAATCCAAAATCTACGTCTCCACAGAGCAGAACTGCATGAGATCCTTTGGTTTAACGTATTTCAGTGCCCGCTGCCCAAGCGCAGCAAGGCAGAGCCAAGCGTCTCCTCTTCACCCAGTGCCAGCGACAGGGAACACTTGCAATGTACAAGCCCCGGCAACTTTAGGGGTGGTCTCAAGGACCACCCACATACACAACCCTACTAGGACAAAACGATGAGCAGAAATTATCCCCGGGGGATGTTTGTCAGTCTCCAGAATCATTATGAAAGAGTTCTACGTTTACAGTTATGGTGCTCAGCACTGCTATTTATAGTTACAGGCAGAAAAAAAAACCTCTTTAGATGTCTTGTTCTCAGTAATTCATTTTCAGACTTAAAAGATATTTTTTCTGATTATGCCTCAAGGTTATTTTTGGTCTTTCACCTAGATAGGCTAAGAAAGAGGGAGAAAGAAATCTAGAGAGAACTGAAAAAAAAAAAAGGAAAAAACCCTGTAGGCATACGCTTCACTTCATATATGGTGAAATCCTGGCCCTACTTCACCTTTGACTTCAGCATGGTATTACCACTCAAATACACCTCAGGGGCAGCTTTGGAACAAGTATCCGTATATGCTGAAAGTTAACGTGAGATGGAAAGTCACCAGAGAAGGTAAAATCATGAGGACAACAGCTGAACCCGACGGCTACGAGTTTATTAGAGGAAAAAGCCCTTGAAAAGGAAAGCACTTAATATAAATCAGGATGAGAAATTAATTTATGATGGCCTCGTTCCTGCAAACATTTGGAAAGTGAACACCTATTAACACAAGTAATGGTGTTTAAGTCTATGCTGGAATTACAGTGTGAAAATAACCCTCAATTTTGAAGTCTCATGGCTTTACAGTACTTGGTATTTCTACGTTAAAACAAGGATTTTTTGCACTCCACCTGACATCTTTTTAGGAAAATTCTAATAAACAGAGTAAAATTAAAAAAAAAAATCTTGCTGCTAATGCATTTTCCACCTTTTTTTTTTTTAAATATGAGATACTTACCATACTTCAAGAGACAACTCCAAAGTCATTTCTGTGACCTAAACAAGAAATATTTAAATATGGTTATACCACTTACAGAGGGAAAAAACCCCACAAACACACCTGGGATATAAAGTAATATTACTGTCAGAATTTTTCTTTAAATTACTATTCTTAAAAAGGAGGCCACTTCTGAAATACACAAATGACTTTCTTTTCTACAGAACTTTTTTAATAAAAGCACACAACGTGATTCCAAAATACACCCCTAGCACTGAACATACAGGAAAGCGCTGCTAGGTCCTGACTTTCATTCATCAGATCCCACTGTCTTGGCTTTCTTCCACCGACAATCCCTTTTTGACAGCCTTATTCATCTTTGGCCTGAAGGGATCTAATTGTCTTCAACCATTTATGGTCCTTTGTTTCTCCTGCCAGCCACAGTCTATCTTGCTTCCCAGTTCACTGGGTAAACATCGTACTCGACTGGTACCTGAAACGAACTCTTGTAAGGGAATGACTGCTCTGTGTTCCACACATCTTTCCAGAGTTAAATACGCTAAAATTATCAATCAGGAAGAGTGATTGCTTAAAAGTTTCTCAAAGATTCAAGTAAACTAATTAATGTCACTATGTAGTGATTTCACTTGCAGACCACACAGAACTACCTGACCCATCAGCTCTGGCTTGGTCTCCTCAGCCTTTAAGAGAACATTTATGGGGTTGCCTGTAGGCAAAAAGTTAAAAAGTGATGATTAAAGCGCCAATTGGGTGTTCAGCAAAATCCAAGAGTACAAAGTTGCTAGAATTAAGACAGAATGGACAGGCAATGGCATGAAGTTCAACAAGGCCAAATGACGGGTCCTGCCCTTGGGTCACAACAACCCCGTGAACGCTAGAGGCCTGGGGCAGGGTGGCTGGAGAGCTGCCCGGCAGAAAAGGACCTGGGGGTGTTGGTCGACAGCCAGCTGAATAGGAGCCAGCAGTGTGCCCAGGTGGGCAAGGCAGCCAACAGCATCCTGGCCTGTCTCAGGAACAGTACGGCCACTAGTGCTGGGGCAGTGACCGTCCCCCTGTACTCAGCACTGGTGAGGCCCCACCTCGAGAGCTGTGTCCAGTTTTGAGCCCCTCACCACAAAAAAGACACTGAGATATTTAAGACAGGCAGACATAGTGCTTAGAGATATGGCTCAGTGATGGTTTTTGTCAGAGTTAGGCTGATGGTTGGACTTGATGATCTGAAAGGTCCCTCCCAACCCAGGCAATTCTATGACTCTATAAAATGTCTGAGGGAACACTTGAGTAACTTCAGACTCCGTGAGTCCTTAGGACACATCCCTTAGCCTTTATAAGCACCATCCTCTACTGATTTGTGAAGAAGCTTTATCTAAGCAGAATGCGGCACAGATAGGATTCAGACACCCGACAGAGACGTGCTCCTGGGCTACAGAACAGTTTGGGTCTCTCAGCTCAGGTGCTCCTTTAAGATCTTTCCATCACGTTTAAAGCTGCACCAAAGGCAACGAATATTGCAACTTACATCATTGAAAGTTAACTGGACCTCCCTCTTCTCTCCCAGTTTCAGAGAAGATATAGGAAAAGTGGATGTGCCAAGAGTCTCATCCATAACGTAGTTGGCATCCATCAAAGTAACCTGGAAGAGATACATAGGTATTCAATTCTACTTTGATAAATCCTTTTTTAATTCCTTACAGAATATGCCTAAAGTAAAAAAAAAAAAAAAAGGAAAAGGAACAGGCCTAACCCAACCTAGTCAGTGCCCAATGCCAACAGACATGTTTTATTGTCTCTCCCCCATCCAGTGAAGGAGGGGCAGTGAAAGACCAGCCCTGGTGCACACCTGGTGTCAACCCACTACACTACGCTTAGATAGTTTTAAATGTGATATGCCGAAAAACATATAGCAACTTTTCAGTGAAGGCAGAATCCATACATCCTGGTCTTGTACCTACAGACCAAGATTTTTATAGCAATGATTTGGCAAAATGCGCAGCATTCCACATTGCACAAAGCTCTTCTCTGTAGCCAGCCAGATCTTCAAGTCTCTTCTCATACTCTCCATGTTAGAGCATATACTTTCTCAAAATGCGATGCTATCCAAAGATGCATGTGGATACCGCAGAACACTGTCCAATGCTTTTGCTCTAATCCATGTGTGTCTATATCAAGTAGGCTTTTTTCTCAGTGGCAGCCTTCCAATTCTCAAGTAAGATCTTCAAAAAGAATTTCAAATTACCATTTGCATGGTTTCTATTTGTGTTGCTCTCCAAATTCATTTGGCTTACGATTTTTTTCCACTTTGTGGAATTGTATCTTTTAAAAAATCATATGTTTGCGGCTTGGACTATATCTTTTGCATAAAACAGATGGAATCAAGATACAATCACTTGAATAAATAGTTGCTACATCTGGGTTCAGCCTCTTCTCAGCTATAAAGAATCTTCTTCATCCTGTGCCACAAGCAACCCTTTGAAATGATGAACTGTATTTTAGGACAGAACTCAATTTTAATGGCACCTATGTTCTGTTTCCTTGCAGGACTTTATGACCATCACTGTAATCTCTGCAGGCTGGTTTTTAAAACCACCAGCAATAGCAAAAACTTAACGGGATTTTGTAGAGCTGCTTACACTTCAGAGTGCAAACTTGAAAACTACACTTGGGATAGAGTTAAAGACTTAGATGAAAATAATCTGAGAGAGGACGGTGGAGTCTGTGTGATCTCGGGAATTCACAATGAGGTTTTGGGTGGGGAGTTGGTTTCACAGATGTGAATTCTGACACGGCACCATGCAGAATCCAAAAGCTCTGTCAGGCACCGCGTGACTGTGTGTACACAACAATGGCAGAAGACAAACATGAGTTTTAACCTAAAGACTATACCTTTCATGGCGAAAAGAATGCTTCCTCTGAACAACACATATATGTGTATGCACATATATGTATCAACCAGGTCCACAATGAACCATTATTACATGGTATCACAGGCTCTTTGTAGGCATTTTGCATGGAATTTTATAGCAGCTGTCTTTGAAACCACCAGCAGCCTTTACTTACCGTAAAGATAAAAGATACATTTACAAATTCTACTTATAATGAGTCTCATTGTGGTCTTGCAGAACCTGGCACTACGCTATGGCCATGCTGTTAGCGGAAGCTATTTCGGGTCATCTGCTTCCTGCAAAGCGGTAGTGAAGTTACTGTGAATTCCCCAGTATTGTTGTCTCTTATGCAGGATGCATATGATAGTTCTTCATGCTCCATTGAGCTGATCATGGGATTCTTCCTCCTTGAACTGCAGAACCTACTCCTCTTCCCCAGGAACACAGGGAGTCTTGTAGGAAGCACAATTCAATTTTCAGACCTTGAACAGTTTAGCATCAAGAGATTCTGCTTCCTAGCTCAACGAAAAGCTTCATAAGCTTTACCCTCTGTCCCAGTTGGCCAATTTAAACAGAATCTCTGTAAACATGGGTCAGAAGACTTCACATTTTAGAGCCATCCCCTACGAAGAACCAAGCTAACAAAGGACTACAGATAACCTTAAATGCTTGCCATGCCCACTTATAAAATAGTTACACTTAACACTCACCCTTTGTACACAACCCGGAAAGGCTTAACACACTGAGACTTAATGGTGACTTAGTTCACAAGCCTGCACACGGAGTGAGAGTACTCAAAGCATCACTGGGTGGGCTGCTCAGCCCTCAGCTCCAGGCATAGAGAAGATACAACCATCCTTCTGCTTTTTGTCTCCTCAGGGAGAAGCAAGGAATGGGCAGAGACTGGACTTTGTCCCCACCTATTCACTGCCCATAACAGTTGAATCAGTGTAGGAAGCAAGGAGAAAATAATTTATGGCTGATGTGAAGAATTGTAACCTACTAGCCCTCAGGAGCAGTCCAAGAGATGACTCAGAGGCATATCTTTTCATGACTCTCAAGGCTACTCCTTGAATAATACAATTTATACAACATCTCTTGCTTAGTACCACACCTACAGGCCAAACCCAGCCTTTAGTGTTTAAAAAAAAGTTGTAATCTTGAGACAACCGATGTCATACACATACAAGCTACTGTTATTTTAACCTTCCAGACGTTGTACAACTTCCATTTTCACAGATGCAGCTCAGCCATGTAATTGTCTGGAGAAGGGAAGGCTCCGGGAAGACCTTATAGCAGCCTTCCAGTCCCTAAAGGGGGCCTACAGGACAGCTGGGGAGGGACTCTGCATCAGGGAGGGTAGTGACAGAATGAGGGGTAACAGTTTTAAACTGAAAGAGGGGAGATTTAGATGAGATCTTAGAAAGAAACTCTTTGCTGTGAGGGGGGTGAGCCCCTGGCCCAGGTTGCCCAGAGAAGCTGTGGCTGCCCCATCCCTGGAGGGGTTCAAGGCCAGGCTGGACGGGGCTTTGGACAACCTGGGCTGGTGGGAGGTGTCCCTGCCCAGGGACAGATGACCTTTAAGGTCCCTTCCAACTCTAACCATTCTATAATTCTGTGATTTACCTCAAGAACATTCTCTTGGTTGGGGTCCAAAATGAACTCAAAGGTCTCGTTCCACACGGGATTCACATCGTTATTGAAATGTTTTGTTCTCTTCCTGCAATCCGGGGCGGATGGGATGAACAGCTCCACATAGGGATCTGGAGTGTCAACTGCAGAGCAAAACACATGTTTAAGTTACGTAAAACTCAAGTTTGGGTTGTAATAATCAATACAATTATGTGAAACCACAGAGCACCTCATGGTCCAGAACAGAAAAACATTCAACTATATAAATTACATCAATATATTAACATGAATGATACAATGACATTAACAATCTCCCCAAAAGAAAAAGACATTATGCTTTTAAGAGGGGAGGAGAAAAGCCTTGAACAACTGGGACTGATGAAAGCTGATGGGAAATATGTATACTTCTACCAGGCAGTGCTAATTATTTTTAAGTGCTTTTACCCCTTCCTCTCTTTCTAACCTTTAATTACTTTGGCTCATGTCACAGAAGTAAGTATTCCCCAAAAGCAGTTTTCAGCTAATGACAAGCAGCAGCTTGGTATCCAGTTCTGGATCCTCTTTCCCCTTTGCTGGTTTGGCAATCCCAAAGGAAACCACTGCTAAACACCGCGTAAGGAGAGCGCTTCACCTCTGAAGCCACCCTGGTCACCAGAGCTTTGGGAAGGTCACTACAGAATCAAGAACTTATTTACACGGGAGATTTGAATAACAACTGTGCAGAACACTAACCGAAAATACAGACACGTGTGCCAACTATAGCTAATCAGAATTAGCAGTGGGAAAAAAACAAACCGACGTTGATAAAACTCATCTGGTGTGTCCAGTAATAGCCACTCCTGAGAGCAAAGAACGCATTGTTGGCAGCCATAAAAATCCTACCTCTCCAACTGGTTAAAGCCTGTGAGTCTTCTTCTGTCCAGTGAGTTTTTTCTACCCAATGAGATTTATTTTTTTTCCCTGTCTAATTGGGCCAAGGTTGACGTAGTCCTTTACAGATCTCTCAAAAACATTGCTCAGACACTTCACAGGAGAGCATAGGAAATTATTTCTGTGGATTCGGTGATCATGGAAAGCCACCTGCTCTGCTGTGGCTTCCAGCACCCTCTCTTCAAAGTTTGTCCTCTGCTTTAGTGACAAATTCTCAAGCAAATACAATACCCACCACAAACAAGTAACCTCTCCTTAAAGGTCTCTTATTGAAAGAGATTAAAACCCATTACTAGGCAAAACAGGTCTGAACGTTTCTCCTTGTACACCATTTAAATCTAAAGATTCTTTTTTCAACAAAGCCAAATGTTTTTAGATACTCTGGGATCTCAGCATAATGTTATCAGTGAGACGCTGAGGTCCAGAACCACATGGTCATTTCAGCTGGAGAAGGAGGAAAAGCGCAAAATAAAAAAAAAGTTTGATACTTTTAAATGGGATCAATCATCCTTTGGATAAAAAACAACCAACCAACAACAAAAAAGGCTTTTTGAAACCACTTAGGAGGTTCTGTATGTGTACCAGGGCAGAACGGAATCCAGACTCCTAACATTTGGCCTCCTGGCAACTCTAGTAGGGAACATCAGCCAGCCCCAACGCACCTTCCGATGCCATTGCCATAAACCAAAGATACTGAGCTCACCCTCAAAGTACTTCCAGTTTCTCTGGAGATGCAGAATAACATGCAAGGGTCATGCTTTGAATTTAGTATTCTTCTAGCTAGGGAAACTTTAGGGACAGCAAACAAACCTTATCCTAGACTCAGGCTCCCTCAGTGACAATTTTGTATGTAAATAGACTTTGCGATTCAAAGATTTCACTGTGTGAGGATTTCCTTGGACTGCCACCATGCTCCCTAGAACTCCTTACGGAGTTTCACACTATGTCTGTAGGGCTTAGCTAATTGCTACCATTTGGCAGGTCACGCTGCTACCTGGAAAATTAACAGGCAGCTATTTAAAGTTGGGGAGCTGCGTGGAAAGCCTGATATAGCAATCTTTATTAGCTCCTAAGGCTTTATGCCTGATCTATGCTTGTGTCTCATTTAAAGTCAGGAGATCAGGATCAACCCCCAAGTGCTTTTTAAATCTGCTTTCCCACTGGCAGATATAACTAATTGCCAACTTTTACTGAACAGAATCATAGAATATGTTGTGTTGGAAGGGACCTTTAAAGGTCAATACATCAGTGCCCTTGAACTACTACACAAAATTTTGACAGAAAGGAGTCAAGGCCCCTTGAGACTGAACAGCAAAATATCTACCGAAATCAGAAGTGACAAGATCTCATCCAGAAGTGTGGATACGGAGCACGACTTTGGCAGTAAATCCTACAGACTTGCTCTGCCAAGAGACTCAACTTGCCTACAAAAGCTGGGGTTTTAACCAAAACACTGGTGCTGAACAGCGTCCTGGGCAAAGCGTCAATGCTTCCCCTTCCATTCCATTTTTTATGAGATTGGCCCTAGCTATAAGTTACGAAACTCTAATTTTTAAACACAAACAGCAAATGGTTTCCTATCTGCGATCAAAATCCCAAAGGCTGTGGAAACCCCATCCCACCGCACAGCTGGCGCACAGATGCCATTACTAACTTCCTCTCAGGCCGGCTCCAAACAAGTGTTGAAACAGAAACTAAACCCAAGGCAAAGAACAACTAAACTTAGAAAAATCAGTCTTCGTTACTCAGCAGTGCCAAGCCGCCCCCTCACTCCCTACCTTTATTACCTTTTTTAACCCGAGGCAAAGAGTTAATCATCCGCCCTTTCATGTTTGAAAGTTTATTTTGTGCTACTTTCAATTACGAAAATGAAAATCTATTCTTTTATAACTTGCTTCTTCAGATGAAGAGGAAAAATACTGGAAGACTGCATGCTCTGACTAAGCTACTGCTATAAGCTATGCTCTATTAATCAAAACCTTACTCCCTATTATTGGTTGGGGAGCAAAAACTCGCTACCAGCAATCTGGCACGTAACGCAAAAGTATTCACTGAATGTATTTCTAAACAATAAAGTTATCAAACAGTTAAAACAGAGTCTATATCCTTTCGCTTGGATGTATTTGTTCCTGTTTGTGGTTTTGCTAGTTGATTTGCCAGGTACGTTTTTCAAAAAAAAAAAAAAATTTGAAAATGTAAGTGAAAAGTAGCTTGATCACTGCCGCTGTTTATATTTGGATTTTAAAAGGAAGCATCTTTATGAAGTGGTTTATGGGTCAAAAGCTGATGCTTTGTGAGTGTAATCAAGACGAGAAAACTATCTGTGTAGAGACAATGCTGTCGTGGAATTGCTTTTATGTTAGCAGCCTACTCGAAATATCAGCCACAGACTTTTCAAAAGCAGCAAGCTGTAAGAGCTTGTACTGCTTCCTCAGGACACAGGAAGTATTTTTCGGAGCCTCTTCTTTGCTCAAGCATTCGCACGACTCATCCAGAATTTGCGGGCTGGGTATCTGCAACGCATCTTAACTTTTTAACGTAGGTAAAATTGGTAAGGTTTGCAAACAGAAAGCTTGGAAGGTTTGCAAATCGACACATGCACCGGCCTAACGGTATGATCCTATTTTCCTCTCCTCCTGGCACTCTCACTATTCACAGTAAGTGCCTCTACATGTTCATGCCACTAAACCATCACATTCCTCCCAGCGTCAAAGAGCTTCACATGTAAAGGCATGGAAAACGCCATGAAATAGATGACAGATAGATAGACAGACCAGGCTCCTTTAGTATCGCCCAGGAAAAACCAAATATGATCTGACAATTAAGTACAAGTGTATCGCAAACCCCACCTTTACACTAAAAAATAAAGAGTCTCATCATCAATGCTAATGGAACTCACAGAGGGTCCTGCAATCCGCAGTTTATAGCTAGACAAATTATAAAGGTAATTAACTAAATGTTCATCCTCATCATTTTGTAAGATTTACAGCACCCACCAAGTCTTCAGTGGTTGAAGACAGACTGTTATTTTTAAACACAGCAGCTTAAGAAATGGCTGAGAGGTAGGAAGGAAGGATTCCATGCCTTTTCCTTGTTTGATTTATCTCCAGGTTAAGTAATTGCTATAGAATCCTATCTCTAAATTACATTGTGAATCATGAAGTGAAACACACAATGGACAGTAATTAGGATCAATCATTTCCACATTAAAAATGAGTAACGCTTTAAGCAATCTATTAAAGAAACCTGTAAAATTTTCTACAATGACTGCAAACCATTTGATCTTATGTTACTAATTTTGTGAGATGACTGTCATCAGGCTCCCATATTAATATAATTAATATTTCAGACATAATTTATATTTCAGTCATTCCGATTTCAATTATTTCAAGAGCGTAATAGACAAAGAAACTGCAGAAAGCCTGTTCAAATATAAAACATGAAGGATGAAGCCAATATCAACATACATTAAAATTTATCTCATTTGTCCATCAAAAGTTGAAAGAAATTTGATGTTCTTGAAGTATTCCAAACTCTGGCTTGCTAGAAAAAAATCTGCACTGTAAGAATTTGCCTTTTTTTTCCCACGTGAGGATGTCCTAAACACTTGTGATCATATCAGATATTAAGTAAAACTGTATTGACTTTCATTTCAGTTAATATATCCATCACCGTTACAGAAAGCAAATCTGGATCCAGATTTTTTGGACGCATGATCTCCAGACACAATGTGTGAAAATATTTACTTTATAGCCAGCTGTGGTGTGCAGGTTTCAAGCTCTGAGTGTTTTTGAGCCCCAGAGCCATGCATTAATAGGCTGGGTCCATCTTCTAATGTCGCTGCCCGCAACTGGGAAGCGAGAGGAAAATACATCCTGTGCTCCAGATACCCTTACCAGCCATCCCAAGGCCCTGAAGCCTCTTTTGATTGCCCTTGGACAACTTCTCTAGGTTACCTGTACCGTTCCTTTTGCAGGCAAACAGCAGTGAAAAATGACTAAAACATTACTTTGCGATAGCCCAGAGAAAAGTCTGGTTTTCTTGTGGTATGCCAGAATCTAAGGGATTTAGGGTTGGTTTAGTTGTGGGGTTTTTTTAATTAATTGAAATGCCTAGCTCTTAAGAGCTTTTTTAGTGTGAAACTTTGCACTCTGCCAACAAAGACACAAGCAGGAGAGAAGGAAGAGGCGGCGTGGCTGCCTTGTTCAGCTATGACTGTGGGTCCACGGTACTGCCAGATCTGGGCAGCGATAATTTGGTCTACAGTAGGTTTAGGCACATCATCACATTCCTGGAAAATTACTCAAAACCCACAATGTGACTTTTATTCCAGATTTATGTTAGCTGATGGAGTATAGATTATTCCTAGTCTGGCATAAAGTCCGCTAATACCAGTATTAAACTGGCAACGTTTTCTGAATCCGCAGAACAAGTTTACACTGGATCTGCGTCTGGAATCATGAGGCTTTAGAGGTTTTGGTCCTCTACCAGCAGCCCTAGAGCTCGATTTACCCTACTGCCGAAGTGCAGCCTCCAGGCCTTTGAGCGAGAAGAGGCTCTTCCCTTGACTTTTTAATTCAGACAATTGTCAGGAAGATTTTAAAAACCTGGAGCTGTCTTAACTGGGCAGAACCGTAACTAAGTGTAAGCTCAGCTTGGCTACGTAAACATCACATCTGTGTCAAGCCATCATCACTGCTACTGCAAGCAATTACAGGAAATTCAAAATTAAAAGTGACACCTGTGAATCGTGTCTGCCCCAACCTCGCTGCTCGCTCGGGTTATTACAGGCGTTCCACTTACTGAATGAATGGGTTACGAAGCACTTACTCAGAGCAGCACATGCACACTGACGTTAACAGGTCCACAGAGGGAAAGGTATGACTCTGCATGTGAGCTAATCTGGACAACTACGCCTGGCAAAACCCAGCAGTAAGCAGACATTCCCTGTATTTCCTCTGTCCTACAAGGCTGTTGGCGGGACCCTTTGACAGAACAGCTTTTAGTTACGGGCCTTACAAATGTGTTTCTTTCTGTAGTGATGAAGGTTAAATGATTACTTTTTTTTCCTCCCTTTCAGAATACATTCAATCACAAATATATAGATTAGCACATTTATTTATGTATAAGGATTTTTCTTTGCTACAGACCCATACACGGGGCAGTTAGCATCCTGCAAAATGCAAGTAACTAAAGGATGCTTCAAATCAAACTTTCAAAAACCTCTTTTATAATCAAATTAACAGTCTTCTCCATGCAGTAGATAGCAACCTGCAGAACTCGTTATCAAAGAAGCTGTGGATGAGAAGACTTATGTGGACTGAAGGCAAACCAGTGAAGTTTATGCAAGAGAAACTCAGTGAGGGCTGCTAATTACATCAAAAGTACATCCAGCTCAGGGAGTCCCTTACTTGAAGGCAGCCAAGTGCTTGGAGAGGATCAGAGGAAAGTATCACACGCTTACCCTGTTCAGATTTATCCTTTGTATCTGGCTGTGACTGATGTTCTTCCTGATTCTCCCCTAGGATCAGTCATTAGCCCAACTCTAACTTCAAAGCCCTCGCTGGGAAGGGGGATGAGAGGGAAAAGAAAGCACGAAGAAAATATATAAACCAGATTATTACAGAGAACAAATGGAATAAAAGGAGGGAGAATCCTCCTAAACAGAGGGAGTGAAAGGCTCAAACTTGAGAAAGAGTGGTGTCCACAACTCCCTGAAGGAGTTCCGCCTGGAGACAAGACAGCACATGGAAGCGGAAGAGTTCCCAGTCACTGTCAAACTCCCTTCTCCTGGGGCTGCAGCTGGTGACAGCATGGCAAGGGCAGGGAGACAAGGAGGTCCTTCAACCAGAACATCAAGCAAGACAGATCCTTGGTCTAAGCCAGCATCACTGCTTTGGCATTACCGTTACGGTGTAACGGAGTAACAGGAGAGCCTTCCTCTAAGACAAAAACAAGTTTTCACTAACCTTTCCCAGAAACAGTTCCTGCCTCAGTGACTATGTGGTAAGTGTTCAGAGACAGAATTTGGTTCTCATCAAAAAAGTATTTTTGCAATTGAAAAGAGCATTATTTTCTGGCTCAGTTTCCCAGTGGAACACACAAGCCTGCTTCCAACACGACTTTCAGCTCCCAGCACTGCTTCTGGCTAAAATATTGCCTGTGTCAAGCAAACTGAAATCTAGTCTACAGTTGCCTCAACGTTAGACCGAGATCTGCAGTAGACATTTCATGAGCAGTTCTTACTGTTGTTCATTTCTGAAGACACACATCTTTTAAGGATATGTATTTCAGTACCAGACTATGGCTCAAGAGCCAGTCAGCTGCTGTGGCTGGCGATGGAGCATGGACCACTACAGAACATAACCCAAAGTAGGGCTGGTACCAAGGCTGTCAGAAAGAGTCAAATCAAACTGAAGCCCACAGAACTTAGTCATCCTGGGACTCAGTTGCCCATCCATGGCACCCTAGCACAACTTGTCTATCTCCTTCCTGCGAGATACTTCCAGCATCCCTCCTCTGCTTTGCTCTGTTAAGCATGAAGTACATCTCATGGCTCCCAGCCACATGAAGATCTGCATACGGGGCCTGTAGGACCTGGAAGATTGGCCAACTCTGACCTACTTTCTCCAGGTTGTTAGGCTGGCAAAGCGGAGGAGTTTGGCTTGTTTTCCTCTTGAAGTTCTCTTGCAAAAATCAGTCCTGCCTTGCAGGAAGGGCATTATCTGATGACATTTCAACAGTTAAGTCAAGCATACTGTACCTAAGTCAAGGTGCAAGACCAGCCAGCTGTGACACAGAGAACAGCTGGATTAATCCTGGACGAGCTGCTGTAACACAGACTATTCTGTCCCTGCCCTAACACAAGGAGGCAAATCTCCAACTGCTTCCCGTTCAGCAAGCTCAGGTTTAAAACACTGCATACGTATGCCTAAACTGCACTAGGCTACTGTGACTCCGGCTCCAAATGTGCCAGCTCCAACACCAAGAGCCGTGGCTGAAAGAGAACACAGCCCCAGGGCAACGATGGGTGGACATCACCTCCTCCTTCCATCCACGCTGCCGAAGCAGATCCCACAGCCAGGGCCAGGCTGGTGCTGTGGGCAGGGAAAGGCGCGCACCCCTCCCACACAACGCAGCAGCTCCCGGCTGCCTCTGGAGAGCCAGGAGGCAGGTCAGTGGCACCGGCCGAGCCGAGGAACGTCTCCCTGACTGGCAGGGGACACCTCTTGCTGGTTGCAGCAGCATATGCTGCCTGTGCCAGGAGCCACTTGCAGAAGCTGCTTTCCACCTCCGTGCTAGCAAGTTTTGCAAGCAGGGTTTAGCTCTGCTGACAGGAGTGCTCCCAGTACTTTAACTTGTTTATCTGAGCAGTCTGACTGCAGTGGAAATGCATCCTTAATTCCAACTGGGTGGACAGAAACTGGGATAGAACCTAAGTACCAGTGCCACAAGCTATCCTAACTTTTAACGTTTTTATTTTTAAGAAAAGACTTTTTCCTTAAAATGCCCAGAATTGCAGTGTTTATTATAGTAACATCATAAGAAGATGAAGCAAGTAAAATCTGCAAATTCAAAACAGGATTAAGCAAGATTAGTGATTATTAAGAGTCATACAACTGGTTTCCTTTGTAGATGCTACTGGTTGTTTTGAAAGCCAGTATACTTAAAGAAACATGTATCTTTAAAGATGCAAGACAAATTTTACAATGCTTCCTTTGGCCCAGTTTTCCTCCAAGCCCTTTGAAAATCCAGAAGGGGACAGATCCTGTGGAAAGAACCACTGCAGTTTGCAAGCGTTTCTCTTCCAGAATGCTGCAGTTTCTGGTCTTTTCTACGAATTCTGGTGCTGCCGTGGCAGTAAGGAAAGGCTCTACAGTATGGTGTGGTATCTGGAGTAGATTCAAAACTAAACATGCATTATATAAAAACCTCACTGGACTAGAGACAAGGCCTTGGAGCCTTTTCCAAAAGCTCTAATCAAAGAAGGGATTTTACAAGATCTATTGATCCCTGCAACAAGCAGAATGCTAAGCAATTAAGATAATTAAATCCTCGCCAAAAACATGCCAATTTTGACATATCGCATCTTGTTTTGGGCTTCTGTGGCAGGTTTTGGGCCACAGAGGGGCAGGAGGGCTGCAGGGGGGGCTTCTGTGAGAAGATAACAGGATCTGCCCCATGTCAGGCAGAGACAGTTTTAGCTGGCTCCAAGACGGACCAGCTGCTAGGCAAAGCTGAGCCCAGCGGCAGCACTGCTGGTACCTCTGTGGTAATGTGCTTAAGAAAAGGTGAAAAACACCGTGCAGCAGCTGTGAGAGAGGAAGAAGAAGGTGCGACAGAAGGAACTATGAAGTTACCAAGTCAGTGAAGAAGGAGCAGGAAGAGGTGTTCCAAGTGCTGAACCAGAGATTCCCCCATACTGATGCAGGTCATCCCCCTGCAGCCCACGGAGGACCATGGGGAGTAGAGGATCCCACGCTGGAGCAGGCCCATGTGCCCTGAAGGAAGCCACAGCCCATGTAGAGCCCACTCAGAAGCAGATTTTCTGAGAGGAACTGTGGCCTGTGGGGACCCATGCTGGAGCAGTACATTCCTGAAGGACTGTACCCCATGGATGGGACCCATGATGGAGCAGTTCATGAAGCCCATGGGAAGGGCCCACGTTGGAGAAGGTCATGAAGGACTTTACGCTGTGGGAGTGAGCTCACCCTGGAGCAGGAGAAAAACAGAAGGAAGGAGTAGCTGCAGAGAGAACATGTTACAAACTGACCAAACCCCCATTCCCCTGCGTTACCTGGGGGGAGGATGTGGAAGAGTCAGGAGTGAAGCTGAGCCTGGGAAGAAGGCTCAGGTGTAGAGGGCAAGGTGTTTGTAGTGTTATTTCTAACTAGCCTACTCCATTACAATAATTGGCAGTAAATTAAAGTAATTTCCTCCACTTGAGTCTTTTTGCTTGTGATGGTAATTGATAAGCGATCTTCCTTTCCTTATCTTGATCTGTGAGAACTTTTCATCTTACTTCCTCCCTCCATCCTGTTGATGGAAGGGGAGCAATAGAGTGGCTTGATGGGCATCTGGTGGCCAGCCAAGGTCAACCTGCCAGCCTATAAAGAGACTCAGCCAGAAGAGCTGAGCACAGGTATTAGAGCAGCAGTCACTAAAACAGCATTTAAATCTTTTGTAAAGGTAGGGCTGCACTGGTTGGATATTATAGGACAGTATCTAGAGTGTGAAAGCCACCCTGAAAGGGATACTACAAAATTAAAACAAGTGAAATCAGTAAAGGAAATACTCCTCTAGGAAGGCAACAGTAAATGGGCAGAGATACCTGAAATAAGAAAGGACTTGAATGAACTCCTGGGAAAGAGGGAGTCTGCTCTCAAAACTTCTCTTTTCCCTTCCCAAACATTCGTGGTCATACATTCTTATCGTCCACACACCCACATTCACAGAATGACAAACTGGCAGACAGGCTTCCTTCATACATGAAAAGCATTTGCATGAAAAGTTTCTATGATGCAATCACTGCCATTTTCCTTTATATTGATGTGCTTTATCAGTGAGAAACAAAAGAGCTACTGTAGCCTGGGTACTCAGATCCTGGTATGACCCAGATTCCATTTAATTGCTTGTCTTTGTCAGATCACCCTACAAAAAAATTAAAGCTTACGGAGACAATGGGAAATCTCAGCCAAATGAAATTAAGAAAGAAGTAGGACTGGAAGCTATGCTAGCTCCAGCTTTCTCTGTTGTTCCAGCCACCCACATAAGCCAGGACACTAAAAATGTGTCTTGAACCTGCAGTGCTACATGTGTGAACTGTTCGCTTGAGGAAACACATTGCCTGTGGAGGTTACAGTGTAGTGGGCATCTATTACCTAGTTTTAAGGACAACACAACCGTTTATGCTCCCCATTAATGGACAGGCCAAGAGATCTTGAAAAATTTGCTTACAATACTGCCTATCTTCCCAGCCTGGGCTTGAGGAGACAGAGGTAACTATGCCAGAGAAGTCAGGCCCTCCATGCCCACCCACAGTCAGGGCACCATGCACATCAGACACCTAATCTAAAACTCCTCCAGCAGAGGTAGACTTCAAATCCTTAAGATGAAATACATCACACAAACAGCATAATTATAAGGACTTCCACATATTTATTAAACTTAGATGTACTCAGATCTTTCATAGCTATTCCAGAAAGTCTTGGAAAGACTGATATGGAAAAAAGAAGAGCAAAACATACAAAATATCTCATATTTCCTAGGACCTCCATCACCACCACAACGTAAAATTACCTCTCTTGCCCACAAAGCAGTCACTGTCTACACATAATGGAGCAAAACCAACAGAATATATCAGGAGAAACCCACCAGAAGAGTCAACAGCTTAGTAGTGTCCGTCATGGGAGAGCAACACTGGGGTACCCATCCCAAGCAAGGCATCTCATGTTATGTACCACAGCCACCCTCCATGATAGTGAATCCTACATCCTTGACACCAGAAACACAATGTAGAAGTTCAGATATTCCTTCAACAAGTTACAGTTTTGTCAAATCAACTGAAAAAAATTTTATATGTGCAGGCTGGCACAATCAACTGCGAAGATCCTCCACAGCTCACAGCTTCATGCATCTTTCTTGGGTAATTAATGCGATTCCTGATTTGATCAAATAGCTTCCAGGCTCCAACACACCAAGCTTTGTATATTTTCTCAAAATTAAATCAGAAGCAATGATATGGGGTTTTTTTTCACTTCAGGGGATTTGCCAGGCCTTCAAGAACAAGCCCTGGGAACCTGGAAGCTCACCCAGAGATGCCCCAGACTGCAGGTGCCTCAGGCTACAGAGCTCTTGTAGCTGCCTCACAGGAAACCAAGCAGGTTTCAGTGGCCCTTGAGCATGGTTCTGTCAGGTTTTAGCAAAATAAAAGATTCCTCCTAAGTAACTTTTTGGTTTTGATGATTTGGTAAGATAAGAGTTTTGTCTGAGGAAAAATAAATCCAATTATATTGATGGATAACATTTGAAGTTATACCACGGGACCATACTTGTCCTGAGGTGGGAGGGGGTGGAAATAACGCCATAGTCTTCTGGCTTTCTTCACCCTTTTCATACTCCCTTGAATATCATATCATAGGGTCCCCATTTCAGTCCCCCTTCCTCCCTTCCCGTGTTCCCTGCCTTTTCTCATGCCAGAGACCTCTGTGCCTGACAACCTGTGTCTTTCCATTTAACCCATCTCCTTACACATGCAAACCTGTGGGCCCCTCATTCTGCTCTTTACAGCACTTTTCCCAAGGTCTTATACAAACACCCTCTTGGAGGTCACCAGGCTACCACCCCATTGCATTTTCCTGTGTGCTTCTTTCCTTTGCCCCACAGCAGATGCTACATAGATCCCCAATTCCTTCTTCCAGGGCTCCCCTCTCTCCCCTCGTACTTGGCACTCTTGAACGTTTCCCTTCCACCTGTCCCTCCCACTTGCCCCACCAAGTTTAATATCAAAGGTAGACAGTATGAAAAAAAAAAACCCACAACGTTAATCCACTGAAGCAAAGCCGTGTGTCAGAGCAGCTGATGGAGTTTGACATGAGAGCAGTTTCCAAGAACGTGCTGGGGAAGAAACAACTGCATGTCAAACGAGCCCGATGAGAGAGCAAGAGCGAGGCACCACGCTCAACCCCCGGCCCCAGCCTGCAGGTCCTGGACTACACAACGCTCTGGATGAAGCTCCAGGGAAAGTGAGAAGACCCAAGAGCAAAACAGCCACCATCAAGGAAACGGGAATATTCTTTTCACAGAATAAGCCAATATATTATTCTCTCCCTCTTCCCCCTTAAGAGCAGACACGAGTTTTCATTGTTCATTCTTCCTGGTGGTTTCCTGTTCAGCTACTATGTCCAGAGGCGCAGAAGCCTAACAGAAAGGGGAAGAAGCGCTGCTGTCTTATATAGCTCTCCACCACAAGATCTGCTTACCCATTTTGGATTATGTTCTTTTTTTTTCTTCTTGCTGCACTGACTCAGAGCTCTGTGCTGCTTTCTTTTCAAGTGTTCCCACCACCAAACCACAGCCTTTTGAAGATACAGCAATTGCCAGTTTCACTCGACTCAGCAGCACTTCCGACTGAGCCAAAAAACTAAGTGTAGGTGTTGCTTGCTGGTAGGCAAATTGTTTACAACTCACTCGGCTTTTTTGGATCAATGGAAAGAAGGAGCGGCAAATCTGCTTTCTGAGTTAGAGCGAGTAAGCAATGAAACGGGTACATTGCCCGAGCTTTCAGAAGTGAGACAAATAAACCACCAACCCACTAGCAACCATTTAATGCACGACAAGCTTGATGTGTCATCTCCCCCTGCCTATGGCAACAGTCTGCTAAAAGGAAGAGGCAAAATAGAAAGAGAAATACTCACGCATGTCACCAATCGCTCCTTTTGTGACATTTGTTGCTTTCCTTACTGTCACAGTGAATATGTGTGAATACTGGTGTTCCACCTGGAAGTCAGAGAGTAGAGGTGATTAAGCTCCAGAACCAAAAAAACACCTATCAAAATGGTTCTCATTTTGTCCAAGAACTGAGAGAGAGAAATCACAGAGAGTCAAAATGTAAGTGAAACTCATACTGGATAAAGCATCTTAAAGCTGAACTGCACCCTGGAGCTTTACTGAAAGGTCAGACCTCATACTAGAGTTGCTTGATTTTCCTGCAGCCACACCTACTAATCTCCATGCACAACACTCCTCCTCTCTACAGGACTTGCTTCGCTTTAAGGCATTTAGTCGGTCTGGGACAACTCGGTACAGTTAGGAAACAAAAACAGGGGGGCTACTTAACAGTGTGCTTGTCCTTATAATTACCTTCCCCCAGTAAAAAGAATGGGCGCAATTATTCCAAAGAACATGCTCTGGAACAGCTATATGCATGCTGCACGTGCAAGGGCTGCAGGCAGCAACGCATGGAATATACCTTTTTAGTATGCATCAACATTTGAAGTGCAAGCATCCTTAAGACAATAGAGGGAGGGTGAAAAGCAAGCTATTAAAACATTCACAAGCAAACTTCATGCTGTTTCTGGAGCTTCCTGTTTCCTGCAAAGCCCAAGCACACAGCAGGAGCTGCCCTTCTGAGAGCAGGTCTATCCTGAACGAAACAGGGAAGTAGAAAGAGGCGTGAAATTAAGAAACAAAAGTTTACTTTATGAAGAGGTCAATAGCTCTGTATCTACATAGCCATAAGCTTGCCCAACCTACTGAATGCCATTACGAGAATCACCACTGCACATCGCAAGGCAGACGCCATCGGGAATTACAGGGACAGAGCGCAGAGCTTGTGGGCAAGTTTCTTGTATTAGGGCCAGGATCGGGTCTCATGCACCGCCACTCAGTGCGTACATCTACACTGCTGTCTTAAGGCCAGTCTTAAGACACCCAAGCTGCCTGCCTGCAGTGCCCAGGCACTGACTCACCCGGTGGTAGGGCCTGGGGGGGTCCAGCTCGCCCTCCCCGAACTGGAACTCGGGCACTGGGGTGGGAGGGGACCACCTCAGGCCTGAGCTCTGCCTCCAGAGAGGGCAGCAGGTCCAAGCTGCCTGGCTCTTACAGCTCAAGCCACTGTCATCAAAAGCACGCCTCCTGTGGGACCTCAGATAGATGCCTGTTACACACAGGGATACATCCCTACCTCAGGCTTCCATTTATAAAACTGAAACAGTGGTATTTTCCATCTTTGCCTAAACAGCCATTAACGTCGTAAACTACGTTAAAATAAACACTGCATATCAGTCATTAGGACCTAAAGAACTAACCAAATAGTAAAGGTCTTACAATATATTCCAATCAAAAAGGAAAGGGGGAAGTACCGGAATCAGGAAGTTAAATAACATTTATTTAAAATTATAAACAGTACCCTTGATATGGGACATGGGACACACATAGTCAGGCTGTGCCTGGTGCTTTCTTGTTATGTTTTCCATCTGGATACTTCCCCCTTTGTTTTTTTTTAAAGGAAGGGACAAATAAGCAAACAATACGTGACTCATTTTTCAACAGTGGCACATGCCCCCATTCAAGCGACCACTGCTTCAACTGTTACACTTTATAAGGGCCTTTAGGTGGTTCTCATCGCTATTTCAGAACAGGTTGTTTCAGCCAACCTCATTATTTCACACCTACAACACACTTACACCCAGAGACTGGAAGCAAATTGCATCTCTAACACAAATGAACAAAAAATTACAGTTTTTTAAAAGATTATATATCAATTTCTAAAAATAAAAAAGCCAAAGCCCATCTTCTACAGACATCAAGAGTGGCTTGTGAATGCTTAGGTAACAGCTGAGTCAGGATGCACTAAAAAATAATGCAAATGATACCAACACAAACTCCCCCACAAGTCTACAAGGGTCTGCAAAGGCACAGCCACCTCACCACAGCTACGTATCTAGGAGAAAATGCCTGCCGTGATCCTGCCGTTATGACTCCACTGCAGACACCAGCTGACCCAGACACTGAATCGCTGCATCTTCATTAAGGCTGTAATCACCCACGTGTTGCGACAACTGCTGAATGCTCGTTTTGTGATAGCCTGCCAAGCAGTAAATTCAGCTCTGTAATTTTTCCCCTGTAAGCCGTAGGAGTTGTCTGGTTCAAAGAACAAGCAAGCAGGCAGGGGAAAACTGTGGCAATGTAAACTATAACCTTACAAATGGTGCACCGAAATCGTCATTACACAGCAAGTGGTTCACCAGCCGCAGTAAAAGTGTAATCCAGACTCTAACCAATTCTCCCAACTGGGATTGTTAACTCACCTCAAAAGCATCAAACCCAAGAGAAATGGTTTAGATGTGGGAATTCAAAGTTGTTAAGAGCAACACCTATGTAACAGCCTGCCTTGCGTGACATGATTTTTGTGACAGTGATTTTGTGACATTCATCCCCTTTTACATCACAGCGTCCAAGAGCAGACTGAGGATGGGAAGGAGGGTGGGACTTCTGAACAAACTGAACAAACTTCTGCCTCTGCCACATGACAAAAAAAAGTCCAGTTTTCCATCACAGCAGGGTAAACAGGGATTCTAATGGGTACCTGGGAAGAGCTGGTACTCCTGTGAACACAGCCACACAGGGTTACCCCAGCTCTCCCATTTAACCTGCTTCAAGCATTTTTACAACCTGTGAATCTCCAGAAAACAGCTCTCATGGTTCCCTGCTTTCAGTTTGCCTCTTTAAATTGTTTGAAGCTGTTTTATCAGCGTGTGCCACCCTCGAGCGCATGTTAGATTGCTGAAGTGTGGGTTTCACAACGCAGCCCTGGCCTCAGAGTTTGTTCACACAGACTGATGTAGTTCCTGTCATATACAACCTTATAATTAAGAGAAACAGCCCAAAGTACAAACACACCACCCTTCTCCTTATTCTTAGCTGTTAAGAAAGAGCCTGTCCTCGCTAGAGACCACAAATCAGAGATCACTGAACATTTAGCAACGAAGAGGAGGATGGAGTTATAATTAGGTTACAAGTATGGGCCATGGGTGTGCTGCACTTGGTTCTCAGCTGCTATGTGCAAACTCTTCTGCCACTCTGCTGCACCAGCCTCCTGCCGATAAAATGGGGATACTGTAAGATGCTCACTGACAAAAAGCACTTCTGTAAAGTAGTTTTCTTGCATCTCCTGATCCTACTCATGAGACTTATGCCTAAATAAAACGCCTACCATCAAACCAAGGTCAAACCACCACCTCGTAGTGTATTCTCATTACGGCAGTACAGAAATTGTCACTATTTTCTATCACAAGTCGGTAACTGTTTTACTAATACTATCATGAGAACTGTATTTTATTGACTTAGACAGCAAGCCCCATCATTCCAACTGGTAGCCTCCGAAATGAATGCAAACATACAGAGGTCTGGCAAAACAAAAAACCATTATCTTCTTTCCCCTGCGCCTCACCCAAAATAACACACTGAAGCTTATAATTAGAGAGGTATTAATATTTGGCCATAATCACACACTTGGAAGAAATCGCAGCTGCTAAAGTAAACCATCTCCCTCTTAGTATAAAAAAAAAAATACACAGATATACACAGGAAGCTCAAAAGTCTAGATCTTTTCATAACCCAAAGTAAACTTTTTTCATGAAACCTAAGTGCAATCGGAAATTGAGGCAATGTTCCACTTAGGATTCAGTTTCTAAGGGTATTAAGAGGCATACATGCCCTTATTGATAGGTAACACAACTTTCAGAAGCATTTTTCAGTTAGGTTTTGAAAAGACTGAGTTATAAAGAAGTTAGATGCCCCCTATAAATACCACCAGAAATGTCCTGACTCTAAATGCCTTTATAAACCCAGCCCTTGCTAGTTTAGATGACTAAGCTGCATTTTCTAAAGTGACAGATGTTCATCTTATGTCTTGATAAAAATCTGTACATTGCCAACTCCTCAATTACTTCTGAAAAACAGATGATGGTATATAAATCACTTAAAATGTTGCAACACTGAGTGGAGCAACATCTGCATACCTTTAAAAAGCCAGGTTAAAAATTTCAGATGCTCACAATTAACTCAAACCCCTAAATCCTGTCATCCAGAGTGACCTAGCTTGACAGAGATTTTTGTTGCACTTCCTCTTTCTCCATAAATTTAGAGAAGGAGAAAAAAAGTTTAATACACCCTCTCTGAACATGGATTTTCTGAATGACGGAAGCTCCCGTGGACAGTATCCACTCCCTACTGGTTCAATTGACAAGTATCCCACGCAGCCATGGTTCAGCATCTCCTGTTCTCACACCACAGCGCTCCATTTCTTCAACTCCTCCTCCTGCCTCCCTTGTTCTTCTCCCACCTTTGGCTGTTTTTTTCCCTCTCCCAGTAAAGTTTCCCTCATTATCTGATTTCCTCTGTTTACATATCGCTGTATTTGTATGTACACAAACACCATTACCTTCCCACTCTGGGACTGGAAACAGAACAATGCGCTAAAATCTCCTGTAACACCACCGGGTTTTACCTACGAACTTTCCACACTTACTGAGAAAGCCAGGGATTTGCATGCATTGAGTATAGTATTCTTCATATTCCAGAATGCTGAGTCAGAGAACGTAACTCAAATCGGGAGATATACTTGCACACAAAATACCAATAAGGAAGCTTTGGTATGGACAGATTGTGTAATAAGTATTTATTACTTTTACTTCCTTAACATTAAGGACACTTGAGCTGATGGCTGGACAAATGAAAATGTTTGCCTGTTTTCTGAAGTAACAGATTTTTGAGAAGTTGATGCTCATCTTTCACAGAGTATTACAATTAAGGCAAACATTTGTACATAGACACACACACAAATTTTACCTTGAGGTGATTTTCCCTATTGTTATAATACTTTTCCCCCTTATAAATGTAACTGAAGGTGTATTATGTGTGAATTCTTTATTCTGAATCTAAAAGCATTTTGGAGACAATCAGTCTGTCTGTACCTGCAGTAACTTTGTGAATGCCTTATTTTATTCCTTCAAGTCTTTCACAAAAAGAGGAGAAAAAAAGAAAGAGAAAGAGATTGGAAGATATGTAATAGTTAACAGAAAGACTTCTGGAAAATGCAGAATTGTTTTGAGTCTTTCAATGTCAAATATCATTAAAATTCAAGATTTTTGCATTGATATGAGCCTGCTGCCCTTGACGTTTCTAAGTTTTAGTAAAGCTTCCCATGCAATTTCAATTTTCAAATTAAGAAACCTCGAAGATTTACATTCACTTTTCAAGCAATTATAGGATCAGCTCTTCCATTAACAGCATCCCTTCCGGCAGTAGCAACATTCCTCCAGCAATAGTTCAGCACTGCCAGAGGACTGTAACTATGTACAATTCTAAGGCTGCATTTTGCTCATTATGGTATATAAATTGGTATCAAAAGAGATCTCTTATATGAACAATTCAATGAAATATAACCGAGTGCCTCAGAAACTTCTTCCATAAAGGTACAGATTAGATCAAGCATTCCATCCAGGAGAGGGCACTGATGCAGAAAGAAGGAAGTTAGTGTATTGTTTTAACACTGTTAAATACAAACACCAACCTGAAACTTGTCTTTACAGCAGCGTTCGCAGCACTACAGAGTGAGTAAAACACTAGTTTGACATCTGCTGGCTGCAAACTCATGTAAAGGATGTGACTGCGTGGGGTAGAAACCACATCATTGATAAGAGATCATTTCAAGGAAGTATACGCTGTATTTTTAGCAATGCAAAAGTTCAACAGTATGAGAAGTGTATGGTAACTATCTTTGAGTACGTATCACTTCTCCTGAGGTGAGGTTCTGGGACTGTTACTAAAAGTGCTTGATATGAACACACCCAGCTTGTTTCAGGATTTCAGTTTGAGTCGGAATTGCAATTTCAGTGTTTACTTTGGAAAGTCACTGAAGCAAAGAGACGTGAGTGAACATTACAGCCAAAAGTCAGCATTCCCAGGCTGCTGACCTGCTCCACTGGTTTGCCATACAAAGGGCAGTTCTGCTCCGATTTCCCTTCTCCTCCCTCCCTTGTCCCTACTTCTCCACTGATACAGGTTGTGCCCACATGGTTGTACCCTTCCCTTGGCCCAGCTCTGACAGAGAAATAATCTTTCACTTTGAACGGTTTTTCTGCCAACCCTGCAAGGTCAATTGGCTCACTCCAATCAGACACCTTTGAGAGCTGGTACAAGGGATGCAGCAGGAACTCTGCAATAAAGCAGAAAGGAGGGAGCAGGAGCTTTTGGCAGCAGCACACTGTTTAGTGGCACAGATCACTTCACTGACTTTTACCTAGGGTTCACAGGCTATATTTTGAAGATTCTCTTTGAATCAAAATCACTGACACACACTAGTTTAAGATCTAAATATAAAAACCTGCCAACTTATGCCTCTATACATACTGATGAAATGGGAAAAGTGTTATTTGGTAGCTGGAGTTGTACAAAAAGTTGTATTGTAAGAGAGAAAGATGCATGATGTTACTTTTGTAAGACTACAGTTCACTTTGACAATCAACACATGGAAAACCTTGTATGAAACAGTGTTTCAGTGGTGAAACACTTCGAACAGGCAAGTCCTGTAGAGGGATACCCTATGACATCATACCCATGAGGTTCTTCGGAGCCCGTATGCCATTTTGACTTACACATGAGCAACCGCACTCAAAGCCATGATGTGCTTTTGAAAACCTAACTTGAATCTTTGAAATTTCATTTAAATAAATCTCTGAAGAAATTTGCTTTAGCCACACTTACCATTTCTTTAAGGAATTAATGATAACTCTAATGCGCTGTCCTTATTAGAGTAATTTCTAATAGGATATATTATACAAGCCAGTATATATTATACCCGGTAGTATCCATAGAAGATTCAAAGATACTTACCACAATGTGTTGATAAGGGTCTATGACGGACATTTTTGCATTAGTTTTCACTCAAGACGGCTGTCAAATGTCTATTTCAATTCTACACAGAAGAGGCTTCCCAGTTTTTCAAAGCAGAGTTTAGGATGACAGATCTTTTAACTATTAAATAAAGAAAAAAAATAAAATTCTTATGTTCCTTTTAAACTGTATTTTGTAGCAGAGCAAATTGGTTCCTCCAATTAGGAGGAACTGTTGGGGAAAAAAAAAAAGGTTCCACTTTAGGAAGGTTCCCACAATTTATTTGTTTACCAAGAACTTAATTTCATAGAAGCTATGGAGGTACAGATATTTACTTGCCTGAACAAGAGAAATTCCTTGTGCCTATTTCCTTATTTCCTGTACATCAGAGTAAGAGCATGAACCAAGCATCTTGAATTCCATCATCCAAGTGTTTCTAGTAGCTCTACAGATAAACAAAAGAATAGAGCAGTTTTATCGATCCATTACATACATTCAAACATATATGCTTCCATGAACTACAATCCTAGTATTTAAAAAAAAAATAAAGAAAATCTGTATTTAGTTAATGGCCTTTTTGCTATAGTGACAAATTTCTTGGTTCCCATGCTTTGCTTCTATATTAAGACGCTCATGTGGTCAGGGCAGGACAGATGTGAAGTTCCTCTTTGTATCTTCCTCCCTGTACAAGGTGAGGTAGGAGGATGTGTCCCGCATTAGAACTGAAAAGCCAGTCGAGAGCACAAGCAGGACAGTCAGCAGCTTGCTCCAGACAACTGCAACCCTTTGTAGTAAGGGTCTCTTTAGTCATTTTAATGCAGCTTTTCACATCAACTTCACTTTGAAAGCTTTCTCTACAAACAGTAAATTCCCAAAGTAGCACCTAACTGCATCTAAGAAAATAACAGAAAACTAATTCCAGCATCTAATTCACAGCAAGAGCACAGGAGAGTTCATTTGGCAGCTGCTCATTTAACCATAAAAGAACAGCAATAGTGCCCTCTGCAAACCTGGGGAGGGAATTCCAACTGAAGTCCTTGGCCAACTCAGTTGTCAGAGACCTGCGAGAGGCTTTGACGGACAAATTGCATAACAGCTGGCAGGATTTATACAGGTTCTTCATAGGCCAACATTTTCTGGACACTTTGTGAAGATTTCTACTGAAATCAGGGGCCACTAGAGGCCTTAAACTTTGGAACCACTTCCAACCAAAGTATATTAGGAGAGGTTATTCCTCTCTGCACTCTAAAAAGATAGAAACTGCTGGACAGGATCAGTTCTTGGATTCAGTCAGACACGAACCATCAGTACATGCTTCAGGTTGAAAAAGAAAAAAAAAGCACCATGTGGTCTAAGGAAATGATTCCTAATCCCCAATTTTGAAAGGGCAGAATAAGTCTTAAAGAATGGTGATTTATGTCACTCCCAAACCCTTGCTCTTGAGCAACTTATATGCAGGCATTTCCATAAAAATTTTGTTCCATTATGATCACTAAAACATTACCATATCCCTTCTCTGATCCTGTCAGCCCTAACAATAGCTTGAGGTTAGAAATTACCCTGGTTTTATTCATATGTTTTTCATCTCAGTCTGAATAAGAAAGACTTTCACATACATTCAGTTCATAGATTTCATCCAAGGCAGCTCAATGGCAGGGCAACGGAACAAGCCACCTTCAGCACAGAAAGCAAGGAGCTTTTCAGAGTTAGAGGAAGACACACAAATCCACTATTATTTCTCCTCCTGTAATAATAATTGCAAATACTTTTTTTTAAAAAAGTTCTATCAGCCAAATTCAGACGTGGCATAAAAAGGCAGATGGGAGAGAAGCAGCACTGTGTTTACAGGGATGTATTGTCTAGCTGGTTTGTTATATTCTAGCTTATTTTACCTTGAGTCCTACTTAAAGGAGGACATTAGAGAACCCTGGTAAACAAACAAGTCATGCCATGTCAGTTTTTGAGGAACTGTTGCAAACTTCCAGGGCAGTCAAAAAAAGGGAACAGTGAGGGCTATCCAGTCACTGTAACGAAGAAGAAATTCGCAAGTCATAAAACAGAAAATACACCATTTCCCCTAACTGAGCAGTCACCTACCAAGGAGTTACCACATTCATTTTGACAGGATACATGAAACCAAGCTGAGGGTGCTGCTCTATCTGCGGAAGGAAGAAGATGGGACAAAAAGCCTGGTTCAAGTTATTTGCCTAGCATCCTAGAGGCAGAGTTCCAGTTCTCCGGATCATCACTCAACTGGCTTAGACATGAGATCATCCTCTCTTTTCCTATAACCCCCTGCCTCATTTGTTTCAACATCTGCAGGAAAGACATTTGTGATCCTGCAAACAACAATCTCTTTGACTACAGAGCCGTAATGAATCCCTGAGCACCATCTGCCCTTCGCGGCTCTGAGTGAGGCAAGGGCCACGTGGACAAATATGCAATCCCATAATTAATAACTGCATCAAACACGCACACGCAAACTGTGAGCTAAAAGATATACAGGCAGAGGCTCTGAATAGGGAGAAGAGGGCCATGGAGCAAACAGACCCTGATGTGGTATGCCAAGCCCAACATCCATGGTTTCCATCCAGCTCCAGCCAACAGCACAACAGATCCCAGCCCTAGTCATGTTGGTGTTACTCCAAATTGGAGCTCTTGGTTTGCTGTCTTCATGACAATCTTCCAGGATGTGATAAAAGAAGCAGGTACCCAAAGACATGCAGCACCCTTTTCAGGCACATGAGCGTGCCTGAGACACCTGGGGCTGGCAGATGGATCCATGCACTGCCACAAGTCAGCAGGACATCTGAAACGGTATCAGACATCTACATTTAAGTGACTTGAATACTTACGTCCTTTACAGTGGATTTAATTAAAATCAGAGTTAATTGACTCTGATATAATTATAACGCATCCTTTGCGAGCTTGCACTACATTACCAATGGAGTTTGGGGTAAGCAAACTAATGTATTTCTGTATCTAAAATCTTAGTGTGGCAGAGGAGCCAAAACACAGCACTAACACAAGCTATCTAGTACACTCGTTAAGAGCCACAAAGAAAGCCTTGAAGAATGTTTACTTCTAACATCCGCAGTAAGTAGAGCTGTGATCCCCAAATTATCTCACTTAACACTGTCACCATACACCCTCCATCCCACCAAGCCTAGTGGAGAAAACATCAAGTAACCAAGGACTGTATCGCAAGCGCACACAAAGAACTGAACTCAAGTCGAAGCTGGTGGCAGGCCAACCCTGGACAGACTGCAGGGGAAGTAGCACCTCTCAGCATATCTTCAAGAGCACTTCAATATTCTTAGCATGTATTGTTTTGGCTCCATGATATCTGGTGGTATCACATCGTCCGTGAACTATGCTGTTCCCAGGGCTGACACTTTCCTCCCCAGAGGACCGGCAAAGCGCCGTGCAGGCAGTTCCTCTGCCACAGCACGAGCACACGCCCTACCTCATACAGCATCCCTAAAATTAACTAAGCTGTCCAGACTGATTAATGATATATTTCTTGATGTTTTACTGACAAATATCCAAATTCACAAAACAGCACAGCAAACGTAACCTCTTGAACAGGCCACAGTTCAGCTTGGCCATGTAACACAGAGACAGCATCCTGCTAACTTCCTAAATCTCACTTCCACCCAAAAGTGAGCTCTACTTTCATCAGCCCAAGAGCACTTAATTGTTGGACACAGATTCAGACATCAAAAATAACAAGCTCTTAGTGGACAGGTGGACTGCTGTTTAAATCAAGACTCTTCTGTGATCTCAGCTGGTTTTCACCTGAGGTGACAGACTGAAACGGATAAGGAAGGGATCATTGTCTCGGAAGACCTACAATAACAGAGCAATTACACAAAAAGGTGACACACACAGATTATTACTGCAACGTTTTCATTCTCGGTGTTGATCCAGTACATTCCTACAGATAATTCAGTTCCACCGGATATGCTGGGGAGAAAGAACAAGAAGAATAATGAGATTTTATCATTTCATGCTGAGTAGGAGCTTACTCCACAGTTAGTCTCACCAAGCGGAAAAGCTCTGAAAAATGAGTAAAGCACAACGCAGTATAATATCACCACCAGAATACATCCTCAATATTGGAAGCAAAATAGCAAAAGGCAGATTGTTTCTATACAGTTCGCCAACAATTCTTAAAAATTAAAGGCACAGACAATTAAAAAAATAAGTGAATAAGTGCGACTCACCAGTACAGTCATTAATGCTCAATCTAATACGATAAGAGTAAGGCATATAGAATAAGCTAAGTATTGACTCAGGCTTTTGGCATGAATGTCACCATCCACATTTATCAAATCAGATTACAGAATTTTATTTGGTTACAGATTGATCCTGTGATTTTATAACAGATAAAACAAATAATCTGTTTCTACATGATTTTGCCTAGCATCCTGGAAAATCACTGTAATGCTATTTCTTAATTTAGGTCTTCCCACACAAGAAACAAGGTTTACCTCTTACTCCGCGGAGAGCACCCATCACTCAATTTTCATCACTAACAAAAAAGTACATGCTTTGCTGATGTGCAACAGCTGTGCTTCCCATGCCTGGCTAAGAGAGCATGGGTGGAAGGAGGGATTCCAAGCAGAGAAGCAGAAAGCTCGACCTTTGTGCCACATTTCTGGAGGACACTCTGGGGTGAAGTCTGGCAAGGAAGCTGACACAGCATAAATAGCCAGACAGGAGACTTGAAGATTGGGAAACCACCTTTGACTTCCTGCTAAAGACGGCGTAACAGATGAAAAGATCGCGAATCTCCTTCTGAAAGATGACCTGTCAGCAATTCCTGAAACTACAGGTGACACAGAGTAACTAAGATTTCCTTTCAACGGAAGGAGAGAGCAATAAAATACGCCAGCAGGGTGTAAGAGACGGCCTGTAAACTCCTTGACGAGGGGCAGAAGGCCCTCCAAGCCTTCAGTGGAAGGCCTCAAACACTCGCAAGGAAATAAATAATGCAGACCTGATGTTCAAAGGACTGATAAGGCTAACACTTAAAAGTGTGGGAGGACTGCCTTGTGAAGACAAGATAGTTCTGCCATTCGTGTGGCGAGCTTGCTAGTTCTCTGTTCTCAAGGCCACTGTGTCTGGTAAGGGACCTTTGCTTCATTATCCACAAAATGCACATGAAAGCCCATCCCTGCATACGCCAATGAAGATTACAGAGACCATGCTGAACACGTATGACTATGGCACTCATCTCTCCATCCAAATTCTGCAAGGAATGACCTTACCAACAGAAATATCCAAGGGGCTGGAAGCATTTCTGCCTGAATGCCTGCATCTATTTCACATCAGCCAAGGGAGTTCCTCGTACAGCTCCTCCCCAGCCAAGAGCTGTATGTTCACCGTGAACACTAACTGCAGGCCTGAAGACAGAGGCAACCGGTTGAGGGCCTAATGGTTTATCTTACAGTTACACTGCTTACATGAAGGAGAGCTAACAAGAAACACTCACTGCAGCAGTCTGCAAGAGGTCATAAGAAAAAAAGCCATGCCGCCGTACATGGTTTTACTGTACAGTGAACTTAAAGAAATACTAGAAAGTGGAACTGAGTAAATTCAAAGCAAGGAGTTAATTTTATTCTGAGAATGAAAACGTTCCTTGAGTTGAGTAACCTTCATGTTACACTTTTCTCCAGTGTCTTATATTTTGCTTCAATTACAATTGCACTAGAAATAAAAAAGACCCTTGAATGCAAAAAAAGTCTCAGCCAAGGGACTCCAAGAACATTCTTTAAAAATGGCAAAAATCACTGTTTCTTTCTACAGAAATCCAAGCCACAAGACAGATACTTTAGATGG
Source organism: Rhinoptilus africanus (assembly GCA_013400135.1). Taxonomy (NCBI): domain Eukaryota; kingdom Metazoa; phylum Chordata; class Aves; order Charadriiformes; family Glareolidae; genus Rhinoptilus; species Rhinoptilus africanus. Next base: position 434,350 of record VXBO01002851.1, read on the forward strand.
CAGTCTCAAAACTTGTCAAGAATCCCTCAAGCATAAGATCAGTAATCCCCCCTGTGTACAGGCCAGATTCCCTGTAGGCTTATGTGGGAAGCAGCTAACTTGTTTTTCCAGCAATGCAGCCAAAAACCAAAGAAGACTGAAAAATCTGATGGAAATTCCATGAAAAAGAAGAAATATTAGGATGTATTCCCCATAAAACCAGTTCTGGTACACTGGTCAAGTCCACCTGTTATTTAAATCATTTCATGGAGATCATCCATACATGCGATTTGCTACATCCATGCTGCAGTTCAGGAAAAGCAAGATTAAAAACACACAGCATTTCTGTACGTTAAGGGTTTGGGTTTTAGTTATTCCACAAATAAACTTCTTACGTATGACATTTACTCGTTTAAGGGTATTCTTACTTTTGAAATCCCAGCTTAAGGCAGCAGAGAACAAAAACATCACCCTTGCAGGTAACGGGTGCCCCAAGTCCCTAGCGTGTTTGAGATGGCAAGCCAGGCTCTCCAAAACGGAAAAACTCAAAACCAGTGGCAGCTTTTAAAGTGCTGCCAAAAATGCTAACCCTTAAATAATAACTTCTAGAACTAAGTGATATGTATCTGGAGTGCAACATTTGACTGGAGAGAGCTGTTTACTGAATATATCCCTTTAAAACTTAGGTGAAGGGAAGAAAAGAACAAACCATGCCCTCATATTTCACCCTTATCAGGATCTTTGGCAAAACTTTCCATTTCCTTTACAGTGCTGCAGTGTGCGGGTCTGCAACTGTGGTCTGTCAAAACCTCCTCTAAGAAGCCTCACTGGTACTGTGGAAAGAACTGTTACGGTTTAGGGCACTAGACTTAGACTCCAAAGATCTCAATCCAAATCCCTCACTCTCCCTTGGGGAAAACAGCGCTGTCATCCAACTTCCAAATATTTCTGGGCCAACGCCTTTTTAAAATTTTATTAAAATAATGGGAGTTTGGTCCTCATGCATCTTTATCTTACCTACCTCTTCATTCCTACTTCTGCTTCCCTGCTGTAAAATTCAGATGATTTAAAATTAAAAAAAAAGCCTTTAAATAAAAAATTATTCTAATATTTTCACAAAGTATTTACATTTGTCTTTTAGGGGAAGAGACAAGCTGCCGCAATGCATCAAAGCTGCCTGATGCTCTCAGGCTTCAATTCCAGATGACAATCTTTCTGCATTTCTTACACAGTGGTTAAACAAAAATAAGAACAGCCACAATAATAACTAAAAATGCAAGGGGCTGTTGAAATTAACAGCTGGCTTTTGTTTAGGTAACGCCTGTCAACAATAAAACAAGTTTAGCTGAAAGTTAAGCAAATGTTTCCTCTAAATAACTTTTAAAATTCTTTTTCAATTCAGTTAGTACCCAGAGCAAGTTACCCAAACTGCTCGGGTTTTTTTTTCCTGAACTTCCTGGCGTTTCAGTGCCAACACCCGGCAGCACACCCAAGCTACTGTCGTGCTGGCACGGCAGGGATGGAGAAAGGACTGCACACAAAAAGTTGTGTTTTCTCATCTTACACTCAGTGTCTGTACAACGTGACTCAGCATTACAGCGTTTATGTTCTTGGTTTGGACTATTCACCCAAAATACGGGCTGTGGTCGCTGTCTGCAATAAAGGGGGCAGTTGTGCTGCACTTCCTTCGGTCTATATGCTCATGACATTAAAAGCATGACAAAGTAGTTAGAGTGACTCAAGGAAATTTGTCAGGGCTTTCTAGTAAAAGTAGTCATGAAGAAACTTCCAACGATGACATTCTACAGCCTCTTTTAAATGATGTGAGTAAAATCTGTATGGAAATATTTTATGGCTGTTGCCAAACAGGAGTTTAAGTAACGTAAATGTATGTTTTACACACAAACACGTAGACACAAAGGCAAACATAAACATCCCTACTGCATATTATATTCTTGAGGGGAGACATTAAGCAGTAAACTTACACTATGAAAGATTTCTTTGCATTTTTCATATATAAATCATTTTATAATCAACTGATTTAACAAATAAATGCCAGACCTAGCAGGACAGCCCAACTGCCCTCTCCGTTTTCTTGAGAAGTCAGCAGCTGGACACTTTTGCAGTAGAAAGTATATTAATACCAGTGGTCTTCGGCTTCTGTCCGACAGCCGCCGTCCACCCAAAGCCCAAGAGTTTGGGCAAAGCCCGCCCGACCCTCCCAGCCAAGCCTCCACCCAAAGAAACCTTCACTCCAGGGTTTGAGCAATTAGTTAAAAGCTCCCGGGTTACCAACTGTGCTCGAGGCCAAACTTACATCAGCAAAGCATTTACCCAAGGGTTTTGATTTTTCCTCTACAAATTTCAGTGAGGCTCCTCTCCCAGCTGGGGAGGGTACAGCAAGCCACCTTCCAGCCCGGCGACTGCACAAGGGAGCGGCGCGTTATTCTGCCCCTTCTTGAGCTTCCTCTTTTTTTTACCATGCCTCTCACGACTTCTCTGAAGCTCTCTGTTTCCCCGTCATCTCTGCCATCCTTGCTCCCCCCAACAAGTACCTGCGGCTGCTCTCTTCCCAGGCCTACAGTGGCAGCACCAAAACGGCTTGAATTTTCTGCTCCACCATTTCCACTGAGTTCAGAGTAATGACAGCAAAAATGCCAAGCTGATGCAAGAGCTCTAGTGCAATCTCTCTGCTGATTTAGGAAGAAAGTTTTGAAACAGGCAACGCTTGTTTCATTTTTAGCCAACTATCTCAACAACAGAAGGCAAGCCCTGCGAGGATGAGGGGAAGGATCTAAGCCATTATTAACAGATGCACAACGTTACCAACTAAGGCTTTGGAGATGGGTTAAAAGTGAAAGTAAATTTTTGATTTAATACAATTAATGGAAAATTTTCTATTCATCATAAGCAAGAAAATATGTCAAACCTTACTGTAATTCTGCCAAAACCAAAAGGTTAGCTATGCCAACGGTTACACAGAGCAAACAAAACCCACAAAATTAACAAAAAAAAAGCAGCAACTGCCAGCAACTCAGACCTAACTGTGGCCTTCAGGAATGCAATACAAACAATCTAATTCACTAAGGAGCCACAAACGATGACTGAACAAATAAATGGACAGCGGGCAAAGTCAGGAAGAAACCTCAAATTTGCACATCCCATTTTTAAAACAGCTTTGCAAAATTAGGGACACAAGGGGGACTTTCATGCTCTTCTCTGAGGCACAGGGCATTGGTCAGCCAGAGAAAGTTCAGCAAAACTTAGGTGAACTATGACTACTCTCTTACCAAACTGTCTAAGCTTTTAACTATTTCTTAAGATGCCAAGGGCTTACTACCTCCCTTGCCAACTCAAACTCTCCCTCAGCATATTAAAGACACCCTTTGATGTGCCCGCTCTGTACTGAAAGGGAAATGACTGATACATCATGCAGGCCAGATGTTCAACCCAGTGGAGGTGTTCAAGCACTTTTCAACAAGAGTTTTTATTCAGAAAATGTCCATTTGCCAAAGCAAAAAAGCTGTCATTAGAGAACTACATCAGTTTTAATAAAACACTTTTGGGGAGAGTTTAATCACACCTACACTCAAAACTGATGTTAATTCAAACCAGCCAGTCTGTACGTGGCCAGGTGACTCTCAGCTGGGGGAGACTGATACTCACCTTCCCATATTATTTATTTCAGAGCAGGTATGTGAATTTTGGTCTTCCTCATCCCCAGTGCCTGTTCTTTCTCCAGCCCTCATTTACGCACAGCAAGTGATACCAAGAAGCGGGACTGTCCCACCACCAAACATATGTCCTGTTCTAGCACGCAAAAGAGTTAGGATCAAATTCTTCACCTGAACTATGCAGAAAACAGGCTGGACATTGCTCTCCTCCTGCACACAGCAGCGTGTTTGCCAGCACGGTCCCACTTGGCTCTACTCGGCACCATCATTTTTCTGAGCTTATTTCAGAAACATTTTATACGGCGTTGCAGCTGATCATAAACTGGCCTATGGAAAACAGTGATTTTAAAGAGAAGGAGGAACTGTAGGGAGAAGTCAAGCTCGGTTCATATGATCCTCCTTCCTTTGCATTCACTGGTGAAAAAAGTTTTACAAGCGACAAAAACTGTTTTCCTTCCACTTCAGCCGTATCAGGCATCTCTTTCGTGCTTGCATTATTTCAGTTCCTAATTACAAGAGATAATTGTCAGAAGCACACAGAAGATAAGCCCAAAAAAACCATAACACCTCATATCTTAGGGGGTTTTTTTCAGAGAAAAATACCTTTTAAAATTATAATTATAGTGGCCATTTTTTCACAACACTCTGGATTTGGGAGGAGAGAACATCTAAGGTGAGACTATGAGACATAGTATCAGGTTTTTATACATAATTTTGATTCATATTTGACTTACTGACTAGGAAGAAGCTATTGAATTTATCTTTATCAAAAACACCCTTATAAAAATTTAATCCATATTCACTAGGCCACAGAAGAGTTGAAGAGCTCATTAAATTAATAAATTTGGGAATTTATTCCAGAAAAAGGAAGCTTAAAAAAACAAAATAATACTTGGAACTATGTCATAGTTACATGTAATCAGTCACTTACCAGGAAGGACTGTGTGAGCTACTCAAAGCGGAAAATGTCAGAGCAACGCAAGATGTTGGCAGATTTTGCAATTAGAAAAACCTGGTTTTCATTACAGTCAGCGCAGACATCACACCAACTTCCCACAGGATCTTTAAACTGCTGGGTAAAACAATATAAAAAAGTCTGCAAGTATCATCACTGAACACACCCAAACCCATAAAAATAAACTGGATAAGAAAAGCGAGGACTTGCTTCCTAGCATCTTCCTGTTAGACGTTGTACAAGCTACTAGTCTCCGTCTTGAGGTTTTTCACTAGTGCTGTCCTTGATTCATAGTTGCAGAGTTCTCGTTACATGAATAAAAAGTATTTTCCGTGTAAGACAACAGTCCAAAACCACCATCTCTGCAAAAACTCTGCAGATTCATGCCTTTATCAAAAGATAAAGGGGTGTTGCACTTAGTGCTAGAGTTAGAAACTCATGATCAATTTTATTTGAATTAGGAGGAAAAAGGATTCAAACAGAAGAGCAACCTCAGAAAGGTTAGTTCCGTATTTTATAGCAACTGACCAGGGTAGCATATCATCATTATTCCAGATGTTCTTGTAAACTGGCATCCATATTTATAAAACTTTTAAGAACAGAACTGCCTCAGAAGTGCATGATCTTCTACAATTCTCCATTATAGGTTATTTTTAAAAGATGGTACACAAGGATAACAGACAGAAAATTTCTAATTAGTTACATTCCCAGTGTATACACAGTCACGCTCTCCCCAAAATGATTTTTTGTTCTGTTGTTTGGGGGTTTTTCCCGACCAACAGGGCCGCAGCCTTTGTGCAAAAGCAGTAGCTGCTGCCCGAGTCACACTTTTGCATGTTGAGTACAAAGGCACAATTTTTCTGCCAGAGCATGCAAAGCAGTTGTTCGGGTCACAGCGAGAGCTTCGCCTTGTCTGGTACAACGTATATGCCCACAAGCGGTGTTTGTTTTCCCACTGACGTTAATGGGGTTTGGAACAGGCCAAAATGAATATGCTGCTTGGGGGCATTTATTTTTAGCAACCAATTGACAATACAGCAAGTTAAAAGCATGAGAAATACAGTTCTAGTAGTTAAGCCCCATTTACAAACTATATCCTGGAGACACAGAGATGGTAACAGGGAGAAAAAACCAAAACAAACAACCCAAAAGAAACCTCCGCACTTGTACAAATGCATTCACTGTGCTTCTTAAGCAACCATCTCCATCTACCCCAACATTCCCCTCATCAGCCTTCTTCATCATTCAGGTCTTCTAAAATGCCACCCCTCGGGGGCTGGGACTGCCACTTCTTACGATAAATACACTTTTGTACAGATCTTACTATAAACTCTGCGTATGCGTGTGCAAATTATGTGTAGAACTTGACAGTCACTGTGAATATAAAAGGACAATTTATTTCAAAAGCAGACATTCCTACAGATCTTGGCTGAGGATTTAAGTACTGCTATAACTGACAATACTAGTAGGAAAAGAAAAAGTTTTATTCAGTTATGCCGAGACAATCTTAAGGAAAATTTTAGATAAATATCAAAGATGAGTCAGTTTAATGGCTTTACTATCAGATAACCACAAAAAACACAAATGTGACTGAGTCAAATCATGCATAGTTCTGAACTTGAGTGTGTGGAAGCTTTCTACCCTGTATTTTCCATCTCATCCCTAAATATGTGTATTTAGGGATGGAAGCTGGAATGATGGAGCAATTCTTGTTTGCAAACAGCCTACTTTGTATTTCAAAAAATAACTATCACCACCTTAGGACGCTCAAAGTATAACAATGAGCAACATTTAATTTAGTAATTAAGGCCATAAATGCCTACCAAAGTAATTTTGTTTATCAGCAGACAAAGAGAAGCACTAGATTTGCGCTCAGCCTTAGGATGCACCATGACCACTGCTACCACTCATTTGAAAGGAGATTGCATCTCAAAACTTAGAAAGAGTGATTTTTAACTTTTAACTTCAAACCAGAGCTGTGCAGCCTGCAGAGAAGACACAGAGCCCAGAGGTAGGATTCACCTCACTTAACTTCAAACACCTACCATTTAAAAATCTCCATTTGTGCTTAGCTATCAGAGAGAAAGAGGCACCCCAGCATGTAATTTACGTAGTCTGTTGGATATCTGCTTTAGGATCACACTAATTTTGTCCTAAAAGCGCCTGGTTTTCCTCCAGGGATTACTTGAAGAGTCTGGGCAACTCACTGGCACATTGACTTGCAGAACACCTGTACTTGCAGTCCAGACCCCAAAAGCTCCTGTCACTACACACGTTGAGTCTTGGAAGCCACAGCATGAAGCAAAAGCATGAGTTGAGATGGAAAGTGTCACCTCAGCAACTGTCTTTCTGGGAAAGGAAAATGTATTGGAAGAAAAACTGCAGTGTCCCTACCCCTGCCAACTGATACAGAACCAACACAGGCTTCAGAGTTACCACTGACAACAGCGCATGGATTTAATTATCAACATCAGAGAAAATTAATAGAGTCTGTGCAGTGATGGCCCCATCATCTATCAGCATATGTCTGATAGCGTCCCCTTCACCAACACTGGTTTGGGTGGGTTTTGGGGTTTTTTTGGTTGTTTTTTTTTTTTATTATTTTTTATAGAAATGGTCTCATTCTATGCAATACCTTTTAGCTAAAGAACTAATTGATCTTTCCAGGAAAGTCCACCAATTCTCTTGCAGTAGTGCCAGAACACTTTCCACTTCAAATAAACTGGAGTAAAGTTTAAGTGTTCGTTAGTTAGTTCTCCTTTTCCTACAATCTGTTTAAAAAAAACAAACCACACAACACTGGAGCTTTTTGGTGTTTCGTTTGCTCCTGCTTCGTGGACCACTTTCACGTGTCCCCAGGACCACCTCCCGTCCCCGCAGCACGGGCTGAGTAATACTGCTCCAGACATTGACACACAGGCTGCTGGAAATTGGTACAGTCATAAAATTCGTATCATTTCTCTGAGGTAAACAGTAAACGAAAGCACTCAGGAAAGTCTGAATACCAGAGTGTTGGGTTTGTGTTGTTTTTTGTGTGTGTTTTTTTTTTAAAAAAAGAGAGAGTTCTTTTGAAAGTATGCTGTTACTACATCATGTTATTATAACCTAGGGCAGTGACGAGATCATTTCCATTACTAAGACAAGGTCTGGGATCTGTTTTTCAGACTAGCGCGAAAGACGCAGCTGTATCGCTGAGGCATGGCAAGCACGCACGAGAGAGTTCATCACCTCTCAGGAAGATGATAGCTAATTCTGCTGCCACTGCCTGTGAAATCAAAGATAAATCCTTCCACAGCACACAGAGCTTCCGTTTAGAAAGACACGGATGAAACAAAAACAGACTAGTCGTAAACTCTGTTTAAAAGTGTGTCTCGTGACTGGTCCCCCTGGCTTTAGCTGGGAGCTGAAACACCAGCTGGACCAGATCCGCAGGGAAGTACTTGATCCTGTTGGTTAAACCTCCTCCAGGCTATAAATCACAGATATTTGTGATGTGTACTTGTGATGTGTAAGTTGGAAGGGAGCAACCACTGAAACATGGGCTTCCCCACCAATATCAATGAAACAGTCAAAAAAATCCGTTTTGCTCACTCAAGGTGACTCCCCTTCTTAGGATACTGCCCTGAAGGGTAAGGAGACTTCAATCCACATCAGCAAGTTGTATCAGGTAAAGAATGAATTTGAACTTAATCTCACATCTCTTAACTCCACGCACTAACCACGGGCCATACAGTACACAGAGCTTGCACCTGTTGTGCTGCAAAGTTTCCATGCAAAACTATTTTCTCATATTTTGTAGTCAGTTATCATACACTTGAACTTCTGGGTATAAGCAGGAGAAACCTCCTTCTCTGGCTGCTATGCCAGTCTAACCAGCGCCAGCTGGCCAATTAACATCATTCAGTTTGTATTCACAGCTCCCAAGTATCTAGAATGGCTTCAGTTCCACTGCCAATGCTGTCCTCTTCCAACCTACATGCAAGTCACAGAAGCTGCCACATACCTGAATATTGCATGCCAATTAAAACAGACTCAACAAGAGCCATTTTCTGTTGCTGATGAAGTGCCGTGCACCTGGAAAGTCATTGCTACATTGCACTGGATTCAGTCCCTTGCCATTGTCTGGAAAACATGCCAAGGAAAAGAGCAGAGGTTACCCAAAATGCCCGTGAAGCCTGTTCAATGGCTTTGCAGGAATACCTCTGACAGAGACAGTCAGGGCTCACTCCATACTCATTATTTTTCCCCTGTGCATGACTAAAAGCTGCACACTTAAGTACAGTAAGGCAAAAAAAGGTTGGCTGAAACATTTCCTATTCTGGCTATTTTAGGCCAGCTGACAAAAGTGGTCTACTCAAGGTATCATGAATATTAAAGAAGGGCACCTTACGATCACAGAATGGGTTGAGTTGGAAGGGACATTTAAAGACATGTAATCTCAGTGAGGCAACAGCATTGGCTTTTTTTTCTTTTTGTATAATTCTTTTAAGAAAAACTAGTCATAAACAGCACTTGGTGCCAAGAGTCAAACTGGTATTTTCCTAGTGCAAATTAACTGGCTGTGCAGGATATTAAATTATGTGATTCAGGCATAGATAAGTATTTCCGTTTCTCTTTTGTTGCGTATCCCTGCCATAGCAGAACAAGGGAGTGCAGGAAGGTGGTCATAAATCGACAAGGTAGAGATTTTGAGAGACAGCAATGGCAGAGAACTGAACTCTACACTGTAGAACAAGTTGCCCAGGTTGGAAGGGACCTTTCAGATCATTGAGTCCAACCATCAGCCAAACCCTGACAAAAACCGTCACTAACCCGTGTCTCTAAGCACCACGTCTACCCGGCTTTTAAATACCTCCAGGGATGGTGCCTCAACCACTTCCCTGGGCAGCCTGTTCCAGGCTGGACATTCAAAACCTTCCCCCCGAAAACAATAAAATAAGCACATCAGTTTTAGGTTCATGTTTTCTCTCTGAAAGTCTCAGTACACTGAAAGACTCTTGGTAAGCACCAAGAACCTGCTCCTATGAAACAACTGTTTCATGCAGTAACTGTCTGAGCCTCCCAACGTGCAGAAGACCATTTTCCCATTGGCAATATCCACTGCATCAAAAGCCTTACCCCCACAACTGCACCTCACTTGGGGTTAGACCTTCACCTAGTTTCAGAGTCCCCCCACCTTCACCTGCAAGGAGCCTCCAAATGGGAAGTTTCCCAGTTCCGGTGGCCAAAGGGATCTTCCCCACAGGTGTGACACAGAGCGCCGACAGACAAGCTGTGGGCAGCTCCACAGGGGTGTCGCAGCCAGCAGGCGCTGGAGCCTCGGCAGCTCCGCTCCTCAGCCCAGCACGCTATTGCAAAGCCACTTTGAGCGGCGGCTCAGGGAAGGCGACTGGCCGGGTACCGCTGCAGGCCACCGAGCTGCTGGGGGCAAGCACAACCCCAGCGCAGGAGCTGTCACGCCGCGGAGCCAGCAGCTCCTCCGAACGGCGCAGGACTGACCCGAGGTCAGCCAGGGATACGAACTGGCCTCTGAGAGTAAAGGCGGGCAAGTTTGCCCCCAAAGAGGTACACGTAACCCCACGACAACAGGGGATTTCGGTCTGTGATCACAGCTCTAATGCATGCTCACAGACTCCTGCTGCAAGCCGCCAAGAGGAACTCTCACACACACGTGTGGGGTTTTTTCATATCAGACCCAAAAGAAAAGCTGCCGTCACAGACATGTTGGGAATTTTTTCCTTAAACAGATCCATTTTATTTTTTTTCACCTCCCTATAAATTTCAAAGTGGATTGCTTCATCACACGTACTATGCGGGGATAAGTAAATGAGGTGGCAGAGTTTGCACGGTTGCCAAATTCGGTTCCAGCCACGCGGGCCAAAGGCAAGCACAAGCCTACCCCCCCC
>VXBO01002851.1:444902-479074 GCA_013400135.1 Rhinoptilus africanus
TGAGGGACTGATAACGCAGTTGACGCCGCTTTCCCAGCCCCTCTCCCCATGTGCTGCGCGACCACCACAGGCCGCCCCCCCGGGCCTCCCCCCGGCACCGGGACGAGCGCTGCGAAGGCTTTTTGCGCCCTCGCCGCCCTTCTTTTACCTCATGAAAGACTCGCCTGANNNCCCCCCGCCCCAGGGGCGGCGGCAGGCGGGAGGTGCCGGCCCTCCGCGGGGCCTGCCCCCGAGCAGCGCTGAGGGGAAGCCGTAGAAAGCACCCAGGTGGACGGTGACCAAAAAAAAGCCTTTCAACTATCTAACAGGCAGCTAAACCGCACTTTGCACTAAAATAACTTTTAAAAAAGAATAATGCGTGTCTTTCTCTGCAGTGGCAGCACGTGGCTATTCGTTCATACTCCGTATTCTAACATCGGCGCCGGGTGCTGCGGGAGGCGGGAGAAGCCGCTCACGGCGGGCAGGGCCCTGTCCCGCAGCCGGGCCCCGGTGCCCGGTACCGTCCCAGTGCCGTGTCCCCGGGGGCACCCCCCGGCCCGGCCTCCGCCTGCGGCCGCTTCCCGCTGCCGGTGGAATTCCAAGCGCCAGCCCCCTGCTCCGTGATCCGGCAGCACGCGTCGGGCTCACGCTTATCAGGGGCTTCTCAGGACTCCAAATGCACCCAGCATTGTCAGAGCTGTGGAGGGGAATGGCAGTTCTGTCCATCAAATACAACATTTACCACAATCTCCTTTTAAAACCGTACGGGGATGCTTCCCCTCCCTTCCACGCGCCTCCATTACAAAAAAAAAGGCACCGAAGCGTGAGACTGAGGGAATGAAATGACGCCCACTTTGATGCAGAGACCAAACCATAACTCAGTAAACTGAAAGGTGTGGGAAGTCACCAAACGGGCGGCTGGGCCCCGGAGGCTCTACGCCAGCAGCGGCCGCCGGCAGCCGGGGGCAGGGGACAGGCCGGAGTTTGGGGTGCCGCGCGCAGGGCTGTGCCCGAGCCACCCCCACGCCTCGCCGGGCCCCGCCAGGCCTCCGCGCCGCGGCCCCCACGGGAACCCTGCGCCTCAGCCAGAGGGAAGTCCCTGCAGCGCAGAACCTGCCTTTCAAGCCGGTGTTTTCCCACCCTAAGGCTTAGGAACAGGAAGCAGCCGAGCTTATGCAGGCATGGAAGGCATCCCGTGCCACCCCGAGTCCCTTCAGGCTGAGGCGGCTTCAGCAGCAGTGAGGATCCCAGCCGTGGCGCCTCCCTCAAACCCCGCGCTGGCTCCCCGCCTGGCACAGGCGAAGCTAAAAGTTGCTCATTTTGGCTGGGCACAACCGTCTGTCCTGGAGGAAGTGGGACGGAGGGGGTTAAGGGCAGCCGCTGGCTGGTCTTGGTCATTTCTAATGGCAATTTTATTTTTATTAATTCTATTAATTTCATTTTTATTAATCCTATCCCTTCTGCCCTTTGTGAAGATTTAAGATGGCCTTAAAGCCCCCTTCCTTTTTCTTCCTTTTTTTTGCTTTAAAGGATTTAAAATTGAAGTATTTTGAAATATACTTAAAGACAGTTAAAAATCAAAATACTGTATTATTTGCTGCATCATTGACACCCCAAAAAATATTTTCCTCCTGTGTTTGTGGACTTAGAAGTGAGTCAGCGGGAAGACCTGACAGGCCTGAACCTCGGCTGCTGCTCGCCCGTAACTAATGCTCTCACCGTAACAGACCTCAGAGCCCAGTTCTTCCCCAGACACACCAAAAGATGAGACAGAGTTTCACTTTGATGTTGACATCAAGCCCTTTCCAAATACCCAGTTTTAAGTTTTACGTTGGAATTTGCTGGGGCTTTGGAGCGCCAAAAGAGGAACTGGCTGCTTTGAAAAATGTGGCAGTAAAAAAGCAGAGATAAAAGAAAAAAACGGCTTCAGTGACTCAGCCAGGACCTCCTCAAAGCGCAGCAAACCAAAGGCTGCGCTGCCACAAGTGAAAACCAGTGGCACTCACATTCTGTTAACAAGGTTGCTTAACGCGTAGTAAACTGGTAGCCACAATTAGAGGACAGCAAGCCACTCCTCAGCGCAAAGCAATGCGAGCCAGAAACCTCATTTTCTCCATCATCTCTCTGCTCCCCTGCTGCGAGGCACTGTAAGAGCTGAGCAACTCTGGCCACCACTTTTAACCTAATTTTCTGTCTCGTCTTGTAAGGAACAAAAGGCATGGGAGGAAAGTGCTGGCCTGTAAGTGCTGTGACAAAGAAGGGCCAGTTTATGTTTAGAAAGGAGAGGAGGACTGCCAGCTCAGAAAGCCCTTCTGTGATGTGGACAGCCTCTTCACCCAGTTCCTCATCCCGCCTATTTGAGGGAACTTCACCAGAAAAATGCAGCAAAACCACGCTGGTGTCGTTATGCAGGTCCTTTTGACTTCCACGTCAATTACTGTCTGAGGATCACCATCAACTCATCTTTTTCGGTAGGAAAGGACTTTTCAAAATGTGTCGGAATTGCTCAGTGATGGTCTTCAGACACATAGAAATAACAACAGGCATGGATATGATTGCTCTAAGCAAGTTAGTCACCTTCTTCCCTTTGACAGCTGATTGACTGGCAAGGCTGAGGGCACGACCACCTTTCCCGTGCTCTAAACCCCCCAGATTTTCTTATTTTGAAGAGCCCAAGACGTACCGCGTGCTGCCGAGCGCTGGAGAAGCGGAGTTTCCAGAAGCTGTGTATGTCTCAGAGGTGGCTGTGAGCTCCCACCGCGCCGGCGCCAGCACGAGCTGTGTTCCAAGGGGTCTTGTTGCTGGACTTTCTCCCAGGCGTCTCCACTCTGGCACAGCCCCGCTCCAGCCACGTACAAACTTCTGCGGAGCCACGCGTTGCTGACGGGCTTGGTTATCTGTCCCTGAACTGTGCCAAGGGAGGGTTATCTGCAGACCGAGGCCTAATCGCCAGCTCTCTCTCTTGGTATTTTAGATTTATGCAAAACACCATTCCCAGGGCATGGCTTTGGCTATATTCTTTGTGGTTTTACAAATAGAAAATGTGAAAACACAAAGCCCAGCAAATAGGGGAACTCCAGTATTTCAGTCAAAACTCCCTGGCTTCGTTCTGAGTGGCAAAACTCTGATTTCTCCCTGCTCAAGGAAATAACACAGACTCTTGATAAGGAGCTGATTAACCAGCAGAGCAAAAAATTCCTGTTCCTTTCTTTTTACGCAAGAAGAAATGCAAAGCTTTCTTTTACATTATGACTGTTCCTGTTACTTCATATAATATTATGAAAGTTATTTTTGGTCTTAATCCCATTTCTTCAAGAAAATGACGGGTAGGGTTTCATGATATTTGTTTCCTGTGACAAAACAGGCTTGGCAGATGTGTTTTCCTGTCTCTCGTTCTCCCCCACACACTGCAGCTCCTTACTCACCTCACCCGTGTAAGATTTTGTGGGGTGCCTCATCAGCTGATCTCTGAACGATACGGGTTAAGAAACCTCCTTCCTTTCTCTTTGGTGTGAAGGTTTGGGGGTTATTTCAGATGATTTCAACCCACTAACAGCCACCTGCTGCTGCTGTTCCCCATTCTGCAATACGCCACCGCGTGAGATGTTGCTTCTGACCTCCACCGATGGACACATGCTGTACATGCTTTGACGGGCCAAAGCCCCCAGACCACCAGCTGCCTCCGTAACTTTTCTCCCCGCCAGCGGCTGGGGCAGAGTGGAAACCAGCCCCGGCCGCGGTGAGGCAGTGAGAGGGTGTGGGAAACGGCATTGTGAAGTTCAACGCAGGCGAAGGTCGCTTCTGAAGCAGCCTTGTAAGGGAAGCGCTGACAAATTACAGAGGCCGTTGTAGCGTGCGGCTCCAGAGCGCCAAAGCTCAGACACAACTTTGGGCAAACCATGGAAAAGCGAGGCTGGGAATACCAGGACAAACAAGCAACTAAGCAAACAAAACTGGGTACTTTGTCAGATGCCCAACACAAACCCAGTACTTTCTTCCAGTCATCTTTAAGCACAGACACTTCAGGATGAATAAATAAAAAAAAAAATCTCTTTGATGAGGCTTCCAAAGCCCAGCTATTCCATACAGGCCCACCTCCTGCTCCACATTCCTGAGGCCTCCACCACCAGGCCTGAGGCATTTGCTCTTGTCAAGATAAAATAATTCTCTCTCTCTGCGGAGAAAATAATTTCACCCATTGTATGTAACACCCCGGGGAGGAGGGGTGGAAATTGTAAATCTTGCTTTTAAGATTGTTTCTAGTGAGAAATAGCCATTTGCTCATCAATGGGGTAACCTGAAATAGTCTGTCTGGGTCCCTGCCTAAGGCTGGATTCTCAGCTAGCGGCAGGGATCCAAGTGCCTCCTATCGTTGACACTGTGCAGAATAAATGCACTCTGAATTTCCTGGCTGCTCCTCTAAGATGATTTATCAGACATATCAGTACAGCAGAAAACCGAAATCCCCTCTAAGCCAGTTTGCCTGTGCTCCTGCTCCCCCATGTCCACATGCTAACATTTCCCCTATCACTTACAAAATAACAAATCCCTCTGGAGGACTTTCCACTGCCAATGAGGAAAATCTGCTCTCGAAGGGAGCTCTGCTGAGGGGCCTGATTCCTCATCAGACCCCTTCCTTCTGTCCCTCCTTCCACCTACACGGTGGTTTTCTGGTGGTGTGGCCGAGTCACCCCTGGCAGTCATGGAAACAAACATGAAGCGCTAAAATAACAGCAGGTTTCAGACACAATCCTGCGATCCTGAAATATCTTCTGAGAGCTTGAAATACAGCACGTCGGGTGAAACCTTCATATTAAGGAAGAAGTCAGTCTCTGTAATTGTCTGCTACTAATCTATTACGTCTGACCCCAGGAAAGGATAGGATCATAGGATCACTCAGGCTGGAAGGGACCTCAAGAGGTCTCCGGACCAACCTCCTGCTCAAAGCAGGGGCCGCTCTGGGGTCAGACCAGGTTGCCCAGGGCTTGATCCAGTGGAAACTTAAAAACCTCTGAGGAGAGAGATGGCACAGCCTCTCTGGGCAGCCTGTGCCGCGGCTGGACTGTCACTGAGGAGGTAAATTTCCTCTTTAGCTCCATTCTGTACCCCTCTTCTTTCAACTCACGCCCATCGTCTAAGGTCTCCCTCTCCTGATCCCCTCCCCGAAGGCAGAGCTGTTCGGCTTCTCTCCATCCTGAAGTGGCAAACAGCTGTGTCCATCACGGAGTGCCACATCGCTTGGCTTCCCCCCAAATCGGCGCAACCCAAAGGGCCAGCTGAAAGCTCCATGTAGCCCCTTTGTGAACCACCAGTTCAGTTTAACTAATCTCACGGCAGCTGATGTTTCAAGGCAGTTTTACAGTGTTTAAAACTCATACATGGTACTCCCAGCTCCTTTGCCACATGCTTGACAGGAAAATCATGTGACTTTTCAACAAGTTAGAATAATTATACACTAAGGCTGATCTTATTTATACTATGACCACTTAAAGCATTAATTTCAAAGATGAGAACAAGACCAAATATTTTATTAAATTATACTCTGGAGTACCACTTACAGTATAGAAGTAAATAAAGTTGCCTCAGTCTAAATAAAAATCAGTCACAAAAAGAAGCAATAGACACACAAAAAAAATCATTTTAACAACATGAATGGTATGGGGTTTATTATTCTGAAGATCTGCTGTCCACACTGTAATTTCTCACCTTCCCTCTTGCCCACTATATTGTCTTCAACTGTGACCACTGGTGGGACTTAAGGAAAAAATGTAGAAACCAGAAAGGGTGTAACGTGCTCCTTTCCCCAGCAGCGACGTGCAGACTACGGATTTCCTCCCTTGGGTCGCACCAGGACCATGATTTTTAAACAGCTGTTTGTGGGCATCACTTTTATCATCTCTTTGATGGAGTATCTTCAGTCTCTGTACCATTCTACGTCTAGAAATTCCACAATTTGAGTCTATAGAAAACTTACTTGCCTTTGTTTGTTTACAGGTTGGTCATTTATTGTCTGAAGCCGGGTTTTCAAGTTGTACATAACAGCAAGTAATTTCCTGTATACCTTTTCCAGATCACCAGTCACTTACAGACTTTTGTCTGTCACCTCTTTTCCATGTTTATTTAGTTTTTTCTTGAGGAGCGTAAGTTGCTGGTCTTTCATTTACAATTTCTGTCTTCTCTATTCTTCATAAGACAGCTGAGTAGAATGACATGTCATGGAAAGCAGGGGCTAACTGAGTTCATAGGATAACAATGGTTTTGCTTATTTTCTCTTTCTTCCTAAGTATTTTTCAGCTCCTCCTTGCCTTTTGCTGACTGCTGGTCTAGCCGCAGCGATGACCACCCCTCCTTCCTAAACAGTAATCCTGAATTTGGATTGATGTCTGTGTATATGTTCTGCAGTTCTAGCTACACAGAGTAACTCCGCTAGCTGCAAAGACGGTTCCTTCCCTATTAAACCTTTTCTTTCCTGAATGAACATATTAAACAACACAGGCTCCAGCAAAAGATTCCACTGATTATCTCTCTCAGTTACAAAAACTGAACACTCCTTCCTGTTCCTTTCCCCGCTCTTTTAAGCAGCCATTAATCCATGAGAGGACTGTGGATAATTTACCTTCTTTTTCAAGAATCCCAGTTTATCAGATTGGATCATCATCATCTGAAGGGTGGTCGACATCTTCAAAGCGGATTTGTGAGGCATGATTTCCCCTTGAAAAAATTATGTTGTTATCACATGTTTATAGATACAATTTAATATTGTCTGGGAAGGAGTAAGAACTCACTGGTCTGGAAATCTCAGCTCTGCCCTTAAACCATCATTTAAATAGTCAGTCGTACACCAGCTACTGGCTGGGCAGTGGAACTGAATCGAGTGATAGCTTACACGCATCAAAATTTGCAGTTCAAAATTTTGCTACATGAGCTACGCTTACATTTGTGTCCTCAGTATGTCTCAAAATTCTTTTACTAAGACTTTCATTCTAACCTCATTCAGATTCCCTGTGGGAATCTCATTGAATCCTGCCCTATGGAGGATGGAGGCATTAAATTTATTTAGTTTTCCTACAATTTGCTGTCATCCTTGAGTGCTCCTGTTACACCTTGCATGCATCAAAATGAATAGAAAAAGACAGCGTAAACAGAAAGCTATATGAAATACATTTCAGCTTGAAATTCAAACTAAAAATCAGTAACTAATGAAGACCTCATGATCTGAAAAAACCTGCGTCAAGACAGAAATCTAAAGAAGTTAAGTTGACCCCACTACTAAGCAGCAGAGCGGTTCCAAATATACAAAGCAAAATATCCATGAGCTTGGAAGGCCACGCCAGTGAAAAGCAGAGAAGTACACGTTGGGGCTGTACTCTCTTCATCGCAGCAATAACATGAACATGAATACAGGGCATTCAGGGACTTCATCATGTCCCATCCTTTACAGTCATCTTCCTTCTGACAAACCTTTCTTCATGGAAGTTATCCAAATAAAGAAAATGTTACTACTCTTGGGAATTTGCAGGACTCACTGCTTATTCTATTTCTCGCAAGTGTTTTGTGAGCAAAGAGACTTATGGAAAACAGCATGATTAAAAAAAATAAATGGGATTTTTAGAAATAAGTTTCTATCATTGATGTTATGGAGCAGCTCAAACACTTGCTGTGCTTGAGTGTCTACTGCTGGAGAGGGCCACGGTTTCAATTAAACTAATGATGTTTTCTGCAAAGAACTCACACAAGTATCACGAGAAAACTGAAAGGAACCCATAGTTTGTATTTGAGAGACACTTTTCAAGAGATAAAATATTTCTGTTAAAAAGCTGAAGGTAGTGTTTGGACAACCTTGTTCGCCCTTTTGAGAATTACTGCAGAATAAACATTCTCTTGACACACTATTATTAACATCACGGGTCACTGGTTTTCTGCATACTTCATTCAAGTATTCCGGTTCTTCAAAGGCAACACTACGTTCAAGGGTAACTTGCACATTTCCTCTCTTAAATGAGTGCATTTCTGTATAATGGCCCTTTTTCTGTGTGTGTGTGTGTGATGGCAAAGATTCTCGTTGTATTATTTACAACAAAACCTACATGCCACTGGAAGCCAATTTCCAATGTCTCATTTTGGCTTTAATTTTTCTTCTGAAGTATTTTTTTTTAAGTCTTTCTTCTTTTGCAGTAAAGAAGTCTGTTTCAGTTGAACATTTAAAATACTCCAGAAATGCCGGTCTTACTCAGATTCGTACAATTCTGTTTGTAGTGGAGCTATTTGCTCAGGCAGTTAAGAAAGTGAAAATGTGTGACAGATCGAGCGTTTTTTCAGCTGCATCCCTTTCAATGAAGTTTCTGACTCCTGTCTCCTCTGCTGTCTTTGTTACTCAAGCCCAGATTTCCAATTTATCCTGTATGCTAAAGGGATTTTTTTGAGACTTGACACCCATATGAGAAATTCTAATGGAAACCTGGGAGTAGTGACAATCTCAGGTGCTATTTCCAAAGCGTGCCGTCTGCTGCTCGGGAGCAGGGAATTCTCCAGGGAGTGCTCACCACCCAGGAATCCAGGTGCAACGGACCGACATGAAGAAGCTCTTGAGAAAGGCATTTGCTGGGTATTAATTCTTCTACTGATAAATTCTGCATTAATCTCTCCTGGTTATTTTGTCTTCATTCTCCTGAATGTTACATTGTTTGTCTCGTGTCCATAAACTTAGAAGTTAGACATAAAAATCCTACGTCAAAGACAACTGTGCGAAACTACACTAGGCAGAGATGTGGCTTTATTTTCTAATATCTTCTAATGCTCAGTAAAGTTCCTAGATACCATTAAAGAATCTTTGAGTATCAGGAAACCGTATTCCCTAATGCCCTAAACCCATAATATTATTATGACAAAAGCACAGCACATAAAAATATTCCCTAAGCACAAAGAAACACTCTGTAAAACAAGCTAAAGCCAAATAGGAAATTGTTCTACCAGTAAGAGTTATGGACCCACAGTCCTTTCCTGCTACAAGGAAAGAAGACGTTTTGGTGTACTGAGGCTGAATTTGAGTTTTCAAAATACGTCTCAGGAGAGCTGAACCTCAATGTACAAATGCTACCTGGCACCAAGCATCTAATAATCAGAACTACTGTCTTGTATAGCACAGTCTCTCAACCTGCAATTTTTAAAGCTTGGGAAGATTTGAGTCCAAATTTGCAGACTATACACAGATGTGAACAATTTATACATTTGCAGAATGAGAAAATTGTATCTTTTTCTGGCTTTTTCGTTTTGCGCTATAGGGAATAGATCATCTGGAATTTAAACATCTCAAATGTTTGCCTTAATATACAGATGAAAAAAAGAAAATCTGGAGCCAGCTGTTTCTCAGCCTGTAAAGACTGACACATCTCTTGTGGAGAAACGGTGAAATCCTTTCTTTATCTTATAAATGGACAAAGGCACACCAGAATAAGAGTAAACTTGAAGACTTCTCACTATTTAAAAGCTGAATTTTTGAGTTGCTGTTACTTATCAAATTGATGCCGGCAGGACACTTCCGTTATTTATTTCTGAAGTGAAGTGCTCTAATGATTAAAGACATCTGCTCCCAGAAATGGCTGGAAAACATGAAATCCAAACAAACACCACCAGCATCCCCCCACTCAGCAGCGGTCCCTCGCTTTCCTCAAAATAACAAACTGGCGGTCAACTTTGCAAGTAGAAGTTAAGAAACAGAAGTAAAACCTGGAAATATCCAAAGCAACCAATGCAGAGAACGAGACAGAAGAGCTGAGAAACACAGGAAGCAGTCAGCAATATTTTTTTACACCCCTACAGACGAACCTGGGCAACGCAACATAGCAGAAAAAGCCCTGCTCTTCACGTCTCAGAACCCGGGGCTTGGGAATACCTCGATTTCCCTCTTTGCACAACTAAGTGGCCTCAGAGCTGAGAGAAATACATGAAGGGTAAGTCCACGTGCAGCCGTTAAATGCAACATTCTGGGTATCACCTCAGCCTCAGTAAGTTCTTAAACCCTTGCTTGCTGAATGTCGGACAGGATATTTGACCTTTTCTTATTTCCTTTTCTCTGGCGTACGCTACTGACCGACACCAACGAGGCGGCAGTGAACAAAGGCGCCACCATCTCACCAAATGTGGTGGCTCCCTCCCCAGCAGGCAGCGTCTCCCGCTCTCCGGGAGGGCCTCCTGCCATAACCCCTCCGTGAAACTGCAAGTCTCATCTCCCACTGCCGCGGGGGAGAACCAAAGATCAGATGGCAGAAGACCAAAAAAACCCAGCTTTCTTGCTGGGAAAAGAACAGCCTGCAAACCCCCCTTTCAGTAAATACAGCCTAAGTATATCAGAGGTTGGTGTGGCAGTTTTGAAACACCCTTTAGCTTCATGCTTAATCTATTTGCCCCTTGCAAGCATCACTATCTGCTGGAACAGAATCTACAGTAATTTGCCAAATAAAACAAGCCTTATACATGCATTAGTAGGGGATGTTATTCTTATTTGATGGAGCGTAATCCCTTTTATTAATGACTAAACGGGTGCAACAGCTTACTTCTCAATGATTATTCTTCTTTATATTCCTGGATATGTCCAAATTAAATTCTCTTAAGGGACATAACTCCGTATCAGTACAACAGGGCTTACTCCCGTGAAGCTGCCAAGTAAAGCAGCTGAAGAAAAAAGAATTACAGATTGAAGTATAAACTATATTTTTGTTAATAGGCGACAGTGGAATGTTTCAGTAAGACAAACCTGCCCGTTGCTGGCACAAGGCCATAGTCGTGTCAGGATACTTGGAGGAGCAGTCAAGGGAATGGAACATATCAGAAAAGGAGCAGACAGACTATATTGGCACTTTCATAAAGTGAAGAACTGTATGGTAACAAGGAACTCAAGTGTGTGAGTTTTTAGAAACAATAGAGATGCGGTAGGACGAGGGGTAACGGTTTTAAACTGGAAGAGGGTAGATTTGGATTAGATATTGGGAAGAAATTCTTTGCTGTGAGGGTGGTGAGCCCCTGGCCCAGGTTGCCCAGAGAAGCTGTGGCTGCCCCATCCCTGGAGGGGTTCAAGGCCAGGCTGGACGGGGCTTGGAGCAGCCTGGGCTGGTGGGAGGTGTCCCTGCCCAGGGCAGGGGGGGCACTGGGTGGGCTTTAAGGTCCCTTCCAACCCATTTCCAAACGACTTCCTGTGATTCTATGAACAAAGCCATTCTTATGCTTGAGGTGTTACCAGAGTTTATCTTTTCTTTTTCCACCTTTTATTTGGTGGAGTTCTGCATAGCTGCAGCTGTGAAAAATGCCCTGAGTATAGACCAGGTACCTCCACTGCAGTGGCATTCTTCCCTTCTGGGTTTACCAACCTTTCTTCTTTTGTTCTGCTTGCTGCTTTTTTTTTTTTTTTCCAAACGACAGAACTAATATAAATCATTCGCAGCCTTCAGCAAGCGTTGGCAATACCCAAATCTCAGCAAGCAGAACTCTTCATGATAAGCAGGGAAGTGGAGCTGACAGCAAGTTCAGCATAGCTTACATTAGTATTCCCTCTAATTTGATGCCAAGATCACAGAGCTTATTCCAGCATTATGCTTATCAGAATAAAACTCTTGTTTCCTCCTGGCTACCTCTTCCCTCCCTTCCCGTGTGGCGGGACAGCGTCTAACTCAACGGATGTAAAACTCTTCCCTGCTGCCTCTCTCCTAATGAAACACCTTTCTGTATGTCCTCAGATGAAGCTTCCTGTAGAGAAAATGGTGCAAAAGCCATATGAAAAATTGCAATAAATAATCCAGCTAGCTCTGGTTCTGCACAATATTCTACTGTGCACATATTTGCCAGTGGAACTTTAATACCAGATAAAAGGGCACATAGGCTTTAAGGACTTACGTTTCAGTTGAGTTTTAAATCAGCAGAAGTATGAGGTAATGGAAGCTCCTCTCGTCAGGACGTCACTGAAGGCCTGTTGAGGTCCCATTGACGTCAAAGACATTTAAGCGTATGCTTTATTTTAATTGTATGCTTAACGGCTGGTCTGAAATGGGACATAGATGGCCACCTTCTACGTTTGTTCAAAATCCTATGAGATCTTGCATTTTCCTCAGGGGATTTACTTCTTGTGTTCGCACATTCATTTTTTCAGGACAAAATCCTTTCTCCATTCTGTATGTGTAAGCCCAACCAGGAGAAATTTCTAAAGCTTGAGTAATAATTCTCAGACATGGCATTAAAACACTGCTTTTCTTATAATAAATTGTTGAAAACAAATCATTACTGTGGTTAATGATTAATTTGTTACGTCTTTTGTTTTAAGCTTTGCCTAAGGCTGCAAACTGCTCTTCCAGGCCATTATTTGTTTCAAACAACTAATTTCCTAGGTGTATTTCCTTAGAATTTATTATAACATTACCAATGGGTAAAGGTCACCGAACAAATCCTTCTGCCGTAAGCCTTTTCCACTCATATTCCATCTTTCCAGTTACATTCTCAAGCCTTCAGATTTCTTTTCTGTTGGCCCACTAGCAACATAACTAGGAATATAAAGAACAGACACAGAATATTATGATTTCTGAAATGACTACCCAATTAGTTGGTGTGACTGTAGGCAACGGGCATTTCTTGCTCTGACTACTCTGGACGGGCATTCAGCCCCTCTGGTCCCAGGCCAACCTTGGATTCAGGCTCTCTTAAATCACAGCTCCTTGCTACCAAGCACTTGTGAGAAGGCAATTAATGTGCATGCTACTAACTAAAACTCCTCTGTCATTCATACGGAATGTATATCCTAAGCAGGACTGAATGAATTCTCAGTCGCTGAGATAAAATGTGCAAACAAGCTGGACCTGGAAAGGCTGTAGTAGATGAAACCACCGCTGCTCAGCAGCACAGTTGTCCTCCAGAAGTCTGTTCCAGCGCAGTAACGGGAGGACTGGCCAAGCAGGGTTGGGAAGAGGAGAGAACAAGACATTTCTTTTCATCCCCCTCTCCTGCCTCCTGTTTGTGCCTGCTTTGCTTCTCGCTACCAGGCCACCTCCTCCCCATTCCCTCTGTGCTGTTCAGCACCTTCAGATGGCTCCACCGCTTCCCAGAGAGAGAACGTGGCGGCCTGCGAGACATCACTGGTCACGGATTCCCTCCCTTTTATCCTCGCGAATGTTTCCTCCATTACTTTGCCTGCTATTTTTAAAGACACCTGAAACTCTTCTTTCATCCTCCTGTGTATACCCTCCCAATGCCCATAGATAGCTCGCTGCCCAGTGAGCTGTCATTTAGCCGAGTGACGCTGTACACTTACCTACTTTAAAACCCTCTCATAGCCCAAACCTTCCAGCCTACTGCCTTTTTTATTCCTGGGTCTGCTCTGAACCTCTTCCAGCTAATTTCTGCTCAGAAGGGAATGCCTTCTGAGTCAAAGTGCACGAAAAATTACTATGTCCCACTCCAGTATGTGATGGGAGCCACGCAAAAATCATATGGGGTTGTTTTGGGGGTTTGTGACAAACTTGCTGTGAATTGTTGCACCAGAATTTCAACCGCATAATTCTTTCCCTATTTCTGTCTTTTACTCCCTGTACTTCTCAGATTATTTTCTTTTGGTTGCATATCTTGCGGTTTCCATCCCAAATTTCAATTTATTTGTTTTCATCCTGATTCCTTCAGCTATTTGTTATTGCATGTTTAATTATATGCCTTCCCGTCCTGACAGCTTCCTGCCATTTAGTGTCATTTCAGGCTCCTCCATATACACACCTCTGTAACGCTTCATCCATTTAAAGCTTAAACCAGCAGTAGAAGAAAACCAAAATGTAGCATTACTGTCTTTCGAGTTTATGCCCTTTTTTTTAATCAAAAAAGAACACAATATCATCTTATGAAGCCACCACTAGTAATTAGTTTCTGAGTTTAAAAATAATCATAATCCTCATCAAAGCAGTTTAAGCATTACAGCTGTTTTTCCAAATGTCCAAAATTTAATTAGCATTCACATAGAGGTAATCATCTAATTTACTGATAACAACTGACTGCATATTTACTTCTGTAAGTAAACCGTTACTGCTAATTATCTTTGATTTACTGTTGATGAACCCATTATGAGGCTACTGGAAATTTTGAGTAGTTTTGCATTTGAGATGGCAGGATTTCATTTTTATTTCTTTTGACAATTTTTTACTTAAATTTTGTTTTATAATATGCTGTCATCCCTTCAGCCACTAGTTTTGTCAAACTGCCTTAAGAAGGAATGTTAGAAGTTTGGAGGGGCAGATTACTATTCCTGGGTCTAAAGTGGCATTTCTAATCCAACAGCTGAAGTTTTGAAAGTTTGGTTCACTTTTTAAGTCCTAAAAATATATCTTGGAACCAGATCCTTTTGCCCTACACATTTTTCTTTTGAAATTTTTATTCTTCAGTGTAAAAACATCAAGATGTTTAACTGTTTCTAAGAACCAAGCAAGAATTTGAAGCTCACAATTGTTACAGTTAAAATTCAGCATGGTTTATAAATCCAGGTTAACAATCCTTGCTTTTCTTGTCAGAAAACCTAGTTGCCAAAGTGAACTCGTTCTTCCTGACATGCTTACCGAAGCTTAGGAGAATCTTGTGTAGAAATAACTAACGCACTCCCCACACATCACCCTTACTTCACACTAGAAATACTCATTATAGATAGATTTTTAAGTTTTTTACATACACAGTACATTTTATTTATCTGCCAGACAACTGTAATGACTCAGAGAGAAAATACCAAGGAGTCCAGCAGACACAGAGGGTCATCAGCAAGGAAAGATAAGGTAGAAAAACCCAACTGCTCCTTCCCTAATAAATACATGGAAAAGATATTTCCAATTTAAATTTAGCACCATGGTAAAACCTCTCCAGAATTAAAAGAATCTCAAAGAGGACATCCCTGTGCTTGCACTGTGTCTTAATAGGGAACTGTTTGTTCTAGCAAAGTACACTGTTTCTCATCGATGCCGACTCTGACAATGCCAGAAGAGCTCTGCATGTTTTACTGGAGTTATGCAATGTTTCAGATTCTGCTGCCCCGTGCACATTCTTGAACTTCCTTCCCAAATTAGAGAAATACCTGTGCCATTTTCTCATCCACAGGCTGAAGGGATTGGATGGAAACGCAGGGGGAAAGGATGAGGTGTAAGGCCAGGAAATAGATCTGCCATCATTAATTTCACCTTTGAGTGCAACAAGCCTCTGGCGCAAATGGGATCCACGGAGCATGGTAGACACTGCAAAACCATCAGCACCACACCAAAGCCTCTGCATCCATGTGAATCACTGAGTTTATTAGCTTGAAATAATCTACATCTCCAGTGAAATGACCACAAGTCCCAAAACCGGTTAATTTAAAGATTTTATCTACATTTTATCTAAATTTTATCGACAGCCAGACGGTTCAGAAGTTACACACTACAGATTTCTTATCCAGACTGGAATTAGATCTAGAATTTCAGACACACCAAATCGTTTTCTCACACTGGACTCTCAGAAGATCCTCAAGTACATGTTTATGTGGCTGGATGGGTGACATATCTACACACACACACTCTCTGTATCTACTGCAGTACATCTGTCTGGCATGAGCCAGTAACACGCACAAAAACCAGGCAAGCACAATCTAGATCACTGTGTATAATATCAGTTACTCACAACCAACAAAGATAAAAGAGACCAAAAGAGAAATACTTACCAGCTGAGGTTTTCTCTATGCAACTGGACCTGCTCAGGTTTAACAAATTGTTGTTGATGAAGCTGGAAGATTAAGAACGATGCTTTCCATCGGGACACTCATCACTCTCTGGCCGCCAAGCCGCTCTTCTGTACAACAAAGTTGACTGCCTCAGCTGACTCATCGTTCGCTGAGTCCTTGTTGATTCTGGATTTCATTCTCACCTTGCTCATGCTCACCAGAGACTGCAATTCCTGAGTATTTCCCCAGGACACAGTCCCGTCCAGCTCTTAACCGTGTGGAAAGATGGCTTGACTAGGTTATCACCTTTAATTTTTTTTCTCTTCTCTCAGATGATTTATCTGCTGACTCATCTTGCTGCCTTAATAGCTTCCTAGCTGTGACCCTGCTCAGCCCCTCCTGTGTCTTCATTTGCCTGAAGGACTGGGGACATCTGATTTTTTTGGATAGTGACAGGCACGTACCTAAGCCATAAATGCCACTGCACTGCATTTTTCGCTAAAACAGATACAAGATACAGCTAAACAATTTGCTGGAAGTGAGACATGCATAAGTAGCTAGTTAGGTATCAATATCAGGATCATAAAACTTCAGATGGAAATGTGCTGGCTATGAGGCAGAACTGAAAAAGCAGAGGTCACACCCAGTCAACAACTCGTGAAGCAGCGGAGAGCGTGTGGGTAAGCAACCAGAGTCCTTCTGGAAGGAGGGACG
This sequence comes from Rhinoptilus africanus, assembly GCA_013400135.1. Lineage (NCBI taxonomy): Eukaryota > Metazoa > Chordata > Aves > Charadriiformes > Glareolidae > Rhinoptilus > Rhinoptilus africanus. The sequence goes on from VXBO01002851.1 coordinate 461,296, forward strand.
TCTTATGGATACGCTTCTAAAAAAACATCAAGCTGGGGCTGAGCACAGATGGACATAAACAAATGTCAGTATAATACTTTCATATCATGGAAATCATAGAGTTGCCCAGGTTGGAAGGGACCTTTAAGATCATCGAGTCCAACCATTAAACCTAATACTGACAAAACCCCATCACTAACCCGTGTCCCTCAGCACCACGTCTGCCTGGCTTTTAAATCCCTCCAGGGATGGTGGCTCCATCCATTCCCTGGGCAGCCTGGTCCAATGCTTGACAACCCTTTTGGTGAAGAAAGTTTTCCTAATTGCCCTGGTTTGGAGTGGAGGAAAGCCAACGTCCCATTCAGTGAGAGCGGCTCTTGCTCACACTTGTTGCCATGGTCATCAGGGTCCACTGACTTGGCTCTTACCCCAGGGAGGGGTTGCAGCGATGGGGCGGCGTGGACAGCCCGGGTGACCCAAACTGACCGGTGAGGTGCTCCGTCCCATCCGCCATGCTCAGTAGAAAAGCTGAGGGAGCAAAGGGGGCAGGTTGGCTCCTCTCCAACCGACTGCTTCTTCAGTGGCTCACTTTCTTCAATGGCTGACATCTGAGGAGGACCCGTCAGCTCATCTGCCTTTTGATCCCGNTACAGGACTCGCGCTCCAGAGCCCTCACCAGCTCTGTTGTCCTACTCTGGACCCGCTCCAGCACCTCAGTGTCTTTTTTGGGTGAGGGGCCCAAACCTGGACTCAGCCCTTGAGGTGGGGCCTCACCAGTGCCCAGCACAGGGGGACGGTCACTGCCCCAGTCCTGCTGGCCACACTGTTCCTAATACAGGCACTTATATTAGTTTTTAAAACATTCTCAGATTTTTCCTATGGCTTCAAATATACGAGCTCCACAGTGTCTTCCTCAGAGGAAGCTGCTTCAGTGTTGCCACTGAATCAGTACAGTTAAGACAGTTTCTCCTTAGACGCATTACTCTGAATTTCATACACTAGATTTTGCCAAGGCTGTCAGTAATTAGAAACCCATTTGCAACTTTACATTCAGCTTTAGATTCAACTGACCTGAGTAGCCAAGACAGCTGCAAACTTTGGCTCTTCACCCCTTTAGGTCCATCACGTTGTTCCTGAGTATGGAAGCACGTAGAGCTCTCAGTAAACCTGGCTGGCAGTTGTTGGATGCACACCCATCACCCTTTTGCACTGAGGGAGGGTGAGGGCGGGAGATTCTTTGCGAGTTTCTCAGCACCAACCAGTATAAAATGAAGATATGCACATCTTCACAAAGCTAAAAAAAAAGCTAAAAAGGCAAAAAAAAAAAAGTCTTTACAGCGAAACCAGCTACTTGATAGAAATGTGAAAATCCATTTGTTTTCAAGTACGCTACAAAACTGGCACTAGTAAGTTATGGTACAAGAAGACAACGCAAATGAAGCAACAGAACCAGAAAAGAGCTTCTATCAGAGTGGTGGTGTCAACCTGCGGCTCCCCCGCGGATGCTCTTCCCCACCAGGATCTCACCTGGATTGCACAGACTTGGCTACGGCAGGAGTTCACTCTGCAGAGCTCTCTCTTCCTCGCAACAACAATCCAGCATCCAAGTGACCCCACAGGCCACCAAGCCACCATCTTCCTTGTAAGTTATGAGAAGTAAGAATGGACGAACTTCCACATTGAGGCTGCTTTTTGTTGGCTACGTGCGCTTTACTCTCAGGTGATTTTTCATTTTAAAGTCTGAGTAGAATTAACTGTGCTTGTAGGAAGGCGGCACAATACACCCAGATGTGAGAAATGGCTATTGCTGTCATCAAGAACCGCTTCGGCATCTCCTGGGTTTTGCAATAAGCTGAAATAGATGGCAAGAGGCCTTGGAGTGTGAGCCACCGGCTCAGCGCAACCGTTTCAACTGGTGATCCAAGGCAGCCGGTAAGCCCCAGCTCCCGCAGCGAGGTACTCGGAGGTACCTTGTGTGCCACCTAGTGCTGCTGCTAGAAAAAAAATACCCCACATCAGGCAGAAAGCCGAGTCACTAAATCGCACCTACCCCCGCCAAAGGTAGAGATACAACGGCCATGTATCAGGTACAGCATTCATCTGCATTTTAAATTTAACTATCCAAGCACTTCCCAAAACGTTTTCCCCAAATACAGTTATGTTTGCAGATCCCTTCTCAGCATGCATTAAGAGGGACCTCAAAATTTATCTTGATTGAAAACGTATAGGGAGGGACAATCCAATGAGATAAATCACACCTAACGTCCAGAGTTTACAATCATAAACCTTCAGTCCATCTTGTTAGGGAGATTATTTGCAATTGATAACACCAGAGACTCCCACAGACGTTAAGTTCTGCAGGAACTCAGAAGGGTGCCCTGCCCAGACAGCAAGGCAAAGGTGACAAATAAGTCCTGCTCCTCCGCTATTACACTTAGGAATCTGGCACAGGAGCCTGAACAATTCTCACCAGGTTACACATGAAGATAATGGCAAACCCCTAATTTTAATCTCAAAGTCACCCTTCTCCTTCCAGTTCTGGAAGAACTGGTTCATCTCTTCGGGGATAAAGCTTATCACAATAATGCAGTGCCTCGCATAAAAAGGCAAGCATGGAAACTTGTGAAAAACCAGAAACACAAAATAACTACTCACTTCCTAATATTATGCTTTCTTTTAAATAAAACCCTATTTTTCTTCCGATGTTCTGTTAGGATAAGTGAGACACTTGGTCACAAACAACAGAAGCTTTGAGACTGTGATTAAGTCAAGATTTGAGCACATTCATATGATCCATATGTTTCCATTACATTAATATAGAAGGGAGCAATGCTTTTGTTCTTAAGAATACCTATCTCCTTAAGTAATTATCTCTAATCCTAAACACAGAGCTTAAATATCTATGATTGCTGTATGGAAATACACAGATGGATCTTCACCCTCCTCTAAACTGAATGGGTTACAAGTTGGAACAGCAACAAAAGCATCACACAAAAACCTGTAGCTTAATACATACACCTACATTATCCTTGTTCTGGGTTTTGTCTTAGTAGCTTAAGAAACCAACAAGCTCCCATTCAAATTTCTCCAGGTTTAGCTATTTCTGAAGCTTTTCCTTGTATTTTTTTTACCCTTACAGAGATACAAGGCTCTTTAGAGCAAGGTACGTCAGCTCAAGTCAGCATTAATTAATCAATCAATCAGATTCAGCAAAGAAGCATTAAATTCATGGACTGGACCTTATATACTGCACACACCGGCACAATAGCACATTGACGACTGACCACTTTTCCTCATCATAATTCTGTGTATCAAAGCTTGGTGACAAGGTTGTGCCACTTGCAGTGCAGACATTCACAGGATGTGTTTAAATCCAAGTCCTTCACAAGACCAACCTTTTTTTACCTGCACCTTTCCCATTTTTAAGTCATAAGGAGACAGCACAAAGAGAACCATTAGTTCACAGAAGCTTTTTGAAAGGCATTTAAAGGCTCGGAGAAGTAAAATGAATAATAAATTTGTCACTGAAAAATTGGTACCTAAAACATTTTTTTCTGACAAAGTTAAAGCCTAATAAAGCCCCAGTCACCCAAAGAATAGGTATGAAAAACTGCTGCTGCCTTTGGAAAAACAGTGTGGAGGAAATAACATTAGCATAACAATGGATCAAAGCTCCGTATAAGAGCTTATAGAAGGGGAAGGTGACTTTGTTTGAAAGCAAAGCTGATTTCATTTACTGGTATGCACACTCTCACACCCACAGGATCGCAAGCGCTAGGATGTGCGTGTCGGAGTGGTCTGATCAGCATTCTCGAACCAAGGTGGTGTTTGAAGGTTGTGTGGTCAGGTTTCCTCAGTGACACTGTCCTGGTTCCAGGTAAAACAGAACCAATTTTCTGTCACTCGTCTCAGTGGCCACTCTGGCCCAACCCACGACAGACACAAAGCAAAAGAGATGATGGCTATCAAGCCTTAATTGTAGCTCCTCTATTCATCTGATGTTGATGGGGCTGTGCTGGTTCTTGGCTGTGTCTTCTGTACCTTCGGGAAATGATGGTAATTAGTCCCCATCCTGCCAAATATCTGTGAACCTTCATGATTTGCTCAGACATTTTCCTCTCAATCCGGTTGCCCCAAAAAACTATACACAGATGCGTATATGCTCTTTATGACTTGTTACACTAGGTGTTAACATTTTTAAACTCAAGCATATATTTATAGAAAAGTATGCAGAAATATGCCTAGCTATACCCAAAAAGTGTGGTTACAAATCACACCTGTGCAGTGGATCCCCAACTATCCACACTTGATCCTTTATCAAACGTCATCAGTGACTAAAAGCACCAGTATGCCAAAGGAAAAACCTTCATTTTTTTACTTACATCTAAAATGAGTATGAAAAATGTAAAAGTCTATCTCAGTTTAAATTACGCTGCTCGAGTTCATACAGTCCACTTGAGTGGACTGCGATGACCTGCATGTAGTGAAGACCCTACTCAAATTAATCCTCTCTAATTGCATTCCCTCGCAAGCAAATCAGTAATCTCTTTGGGAGCTCTCAGCTGTCTGGATAAACTTTTGTGTCCTCTCCCCAAAAATGTTAATTTGTTTGATATTATTTATTTTTGTTACTTTTTTTGCAATTACTTTTAATTTCCTGTGCTTGAATATACTTTATTAAGCCTTATGTGTATTTATCTAGTAGAGGTCATAAAACGTGAAAAACTGGAAACCTGGCAAGGAGAATGTTGAGGTCAGAACCAGAGAGAGGAGACAGAAGAGGGCACAGATGTACGTTGCTGTTCACAAACTGTACTCTCACGAACTTCAGCAAAAAGGGACCTGAATCCTATTCACGTACACACCCAGCCGAGAGCAACCTGCTGCGCATTTGCAGTTTGCAAATATTTTGAAAACCAGCGTTTTTCCCTTTTGAAGAGGAAATGGGAGGACACGGAAGGAGAAGCTGCAAAGAGCTGATAATTTTCAGTCTTGCTAAGTTTTCACCCTTATTCTCTGGGCTGTCAAACAGACAAAAGAACAGCAAGACAAAATTTACCAACTAGCCATGCCCGTTATTTATTAATTCCAGTCTCTGAATTGAAGACACCATCCCAGCTACACTGGAACAACCTGGTCTTGCAGAGCCTTCAGCTCACCACAGTCCCCAGGCTTTTCAAGAGGTGGGGGTTTTGACAACCCAGACAGTTCTTGTAACTGGAGAAGGCAAACAATCCTCTCTCACACAGCTCCCGAACCATGGCACACGTCATACGGACAAACGAAGGTGGTGTAAATTCAAAGAACAAGAAAGGTGGCTACCACTACCGCAAAATTTGTATGGATTATTTTAGGATGAATTCCCCGTACAATTTTCACGTCAATTCAAATTTGTACTGTAATTTGCCTAACAGTGCTTTATTCAGTAACTAAACAAAACATTTCTTTCTGTTACTGTTGTTTACCTTAATGTTAATTATTATCTTTTATTTTTCAAGTTAGCAAAATAAAGTTTGTTTTCTTTTTTTTTTTTTTCCTCCACAGAGGTTTTTATATGTATCTTCCCTCTTAGCTGCAATACCCAGCAGGTATACTAACTCTCAAAATAGGCATTTTCAGTTCTGTTCTCACTGGAAAAAGACGAGGGTACAAGCGAGAAGGTTGGGAGAAAAGGAGATTTTGGTGATCTACTCCTTTTTATACAGATATCAACAAAACAATGACTTATTCTCAAATTACGAGCAACAGAGAGTTATTTTTGAAGAGATATTTAATTCAGCAAATAAATCCAGCTCTTGATGAAATCCATCAACTGAATCAGGCACAAACCAGCATCAAATATGCTGGCAGCTTCTGCTCCATAACTTTCGTGAGCACAGGAGGAGAGGAATCATTCAAATACTCCGTGTCTACTGCAAGACATAATGAAATGCTTTATGTGGGCCCTTCAACAAATCCATGAAAGTCAGTTTGGATGCTTTTCAGCCACAGATCACCCTGTATCTGAAAAACCATGCAGCACTACCATATCATGATAGTTCGGCTCTAGATCTGAGCTCGGACATAAAATAACAGCAAGTTTTCTTGCAAAACTGTCTGTCCAGCTTCTGGTTTTCATGTTTTCCAAACTGCCTGTTGTCTTCCAGCATTGATTCAAACTGAAAAAAAACATAGGCGATCCTCATAAAAGACTTTTCTAGGGAGCCATGCTTCTGATCTAGGAGGGATGCACGGAACGAGGCAGAGGGCGAGTCCATACACCAGACTGGACTGAAATACTTTCAGCTCTTGTCAAAACAAAGCAATTTGTGTATACTCAGGAAAAAGCAAGGTGCTGTATTTTTAACAAAAATTATGCAAATGTGGAATACACTGTTTGCCGCAAGCTTTGAATATACCCTTTCAGAGCTGGATAGGAATACAGATACGGCAGGGATCACTACCTTCACAGACATGGTCTGTAGCTTTCCCAGCAGCGTTCCTGTTCGTGAGTGCCTGACCTTAGGCAAAACCAGGATTAGAGCTCAGGGCTGAGCACTCCATCCCAAAATCAGGACTGATATTGCTATTGACCCCAGACACTGGTAATTTAAAAAGATGGTTAAAAATGGTGATGTGAAATGTGAAATTCAAAACGAGAGAAAAAGATTCACCTTAAGACAAGGACGTAGCTATGCCAGGTGGGAAAGCCTCTTTTTAATTCACAGGTTAACAATTTATTAATATTTCAGTTAAGCATCTGAGCAAAGAGGAAAATTTTAGCAAGAGGAAAAATTAAAATTACCCTCCTAATTAAGCTGGAATCAGAACACCTTGGGAAGGGGAGGTTTGGAGATTTTCACCTGGACGAAATCCAAACAAGCTTAGGGTATAAAAATGAAACACATTATCCCAATCAGCACTATTTTTGATGACTGCAAGCCTAAAGTCATAGTTTTTGCATAGGAACTGGTTCCCCAGTTACACGGTCAGGTAAGTATTATCGCACTGACGGGCTGGTAGCAGTGTAAGAAACCTTTTGGACCTGGAGATGGAATTCTGCACACAGGCTTGTTTCACTCCTGCTTGCCACAAAGATTTTAACTGTCCAAATGTTGATCTTGCACCTAAGTTCTTTATTTCACATTAATCTTAAACTGCCTTGTGCTGAGGAGGATCTCCAGGTAACTGGCAAACACTAAAATATTCCATCCCCAAGATAAGACTTGTAGAGTACCCGAAACATTGCGATGTAAATCTCCTTGGAGCTGCAGAGACTTGTTTGGGAGTGGGTTACAAATCAACTGATACCGTAATGCTGTATGCACAGCGAAGTGCAGCAAATAGAAAAAGGCTGTTATCCAGATTACCTAGTAATTCCTGCTCTGCAAAGCGCTTTGCATTTGTTAGGGTTTTTTCTTCCCCATTCAGTATTGCTCATAGTGTAACAATAATATATGACTTCTCACAATTCTGCCTTCATGTCATTTACATTCATTAGTGTTAAAGAGTGAGGGATAAGGAGCCTTGGGCAAGGGGGCTAATCATTCTTACCAGCGAAGTGAAACGACAAAATGTTCTACACATAAATATTTCTCCTCTTTCCTACCCTCTGGAAAGTCTATAAACGTTTCAAAATCCCCAAGAGCTAAGTTACTACACCTAAGAACCACTTTGCGTGAAAACACTCCATATTTAATTGATAGAGGCAGGGGCGCCAGCTATTTCATATGAGCTCACTGAGAGGAAGTTCACAAGGTCTTCCTTGCCACATCCACACTTCCATTAGCAACTACCCTGAGATGCCCAGGGGCCTGACCCAGAATCATCTGAGTTCACTGAGTCCAGGAGAGAGAGGGTGGAGGAGCTTTTCGGGAGTCGCGTTTGTGGTTAGAGGGAGCCGCGGGGGAGCTATTTGCATAGGAGCTACGGCCCTTCCCTACAAACTTCGAGTGGAGAGGAAGGGCACACACTGCAGAGTGCCAGGCATTTTTTTCCCAGCAAGAGCTGGGAATGGTAATCCCCATCGGCCCTGCCACCATCTGCTGACCTAGGAACCACGGAAGGCCTCTCACAAGATGGTGAGAGCCTTTGCAATGGTCTGGAACCAGTCACTTCAAAGGAACTGGTGGCGGCTCAAAGAGGCAACGACTCCTCAGGGGCACCAGCATAAAATTAGCTCCCCAGACAGAACTCTAGAATGGTGAAATATACCCTTGCTATTTCCATCCAAACCTGGCCTCAAGCCAAAGCCGAGGGCTGACTGCCCTGAGGTCTCTGGCAGCTCCCTCCAAAACAATCCCAGGAAAACTGCCATATGAAATGAAAACCCAAAATAGCATGCACTGCCAAAACATGTTGCAAAGCCCTCATTTACTTAATGAACTACCTCTAAGGAGCACACAGCAAGGCACAGAGCGGCACCAGCACAGAATTTCCACAGCTGGAAACAACTGAACAAGACAAGCGGGGATGTTTTCAGTCGGTTTTGTCTGAGTTATCTCTCTTCACTGAGGGTTAGGATGAGAAATAAATCCAAAAATATTTTTGAGACCTCCTCTGGGTAAACAGAAAACTAGTGGAAGAGAGTCATGTCAATATTAAACCAAATTTACAATTGCTGCACAAAGAAACATCATCCAAATTTGTGGTATAGGATGAATTGTGTGGAGTACAATAACGAAAGCTGTTCACAAGATCAAAGGCATTACTCTTACAAAACAGTAATGAGATGTTCAGCTAGACGTGAGTTAATCCTTTGACCTGTATGCTGACAATTCAGTACCTGGAACAAATAAAACACGTACCCGTTCCTGAGAAAACATCCCTCCAGGAGGTATTCCCTCGCTTTGCTTTTTGTGAAGGGGCATTCCTACAGACCCAAGGTGCTCTGCAGCGGCATGGTTCGTCAGGTCCTGGTTCGCTAGCATACACAAATAGAAACGATAAGCGGATGACGTTCCTTTCGGGGCACATCGGCTGAAAGTGTAACACAGCCCACGCACCAACAGGAAACGTTCAATGTTTTCCCTGGCAGATACTAAACTAGATGGGCTGTGGGTCTGATCTCCTACAGCCACCGCAGTGTTTGTATCTCCTTAATTATTTTCTATTTTTATATTTCTCTAATTGAAAAATCTAGGGAAAAGAAATTAAAAAACCTGAGCCTTTATTTGCTGGTGAGTATCATCATCACATTACCTCCCTCAGAGGCTTGCTGGTAACACAGCGAGGCAGCCGGTTTTTTGTGCCATGACATAATTGGCTGTCTCAAAAGGCATAAAAGCATTTGAACAATTTCTAAATTATTTGCCTTTGCTTGGAGTCATATGTCTTGGCAAGACATAACATGATGTGATGTCTACTTCACAATCATCTAATTTCGCTTTGAAAAAGCCAGGACTTTCTCCAGATTTTCTCTCCTCAGCCATGCATTTTGTTGGCAGAATCTTCCTGGATTGAAACTCCTCTTCCAACCTAAGTAGTTTAACTCACAATATTTCTTCAAGTGCCTTCAATTCCCACTGGAAACTATGAATAATTACAGCAAGTTACCCACTTGCCTGAATTTTTAAAGGCCTTTTAAGAAAGAGGATCAAGGGCAACAATTTTTATCTGGTCTCTGAGTCCACTTCTCTCACAAGTAACCAGCTCATTTAATATAATTTCAGCCCTTTTATTTCTTAATTTCTTCCTATTTTTTTAATTGTAAGAGTACATTGGACGAGAGGCAAAGTGACAAGCCATTACAAAAATATTGGAAAACACTGCTGATTTAATTCTGGAAATGGAGATAACTAGAAAGGAGACTTGGGAGTTTGGATAGCCTGCACTGGGCACAACCTGCTCCGGGAACCTCCCCACCCCGCTGCAAGCTATTACCATAATTTGTGCGGGCAAGGTCTGCTGTTCATCCCAAAGAGGTTTGTGTCACGGAACATTTTTGTTTGTCTGACATCAGATGACTCCTCCAGCCTCCCAGCTGTGCAGAGCTAGAGTCAGTTTTAATGAACTCGGCATCTTAATATCAACATTTTAATCCACGACTAGTCCTCAATGAAAGATATACCTTGATGGCATCTTCTTCTGTGGGCACTGAGTGAAGGCTCACAAGAAGAAGTTGCAGCGTGGAGCTGTCCCCTTCTCAAAACGCTGAATGTCATTACTTAACAAGCCGGGTTTGATCGGACTACAACCCCCAGTGGAGTTACCTCAAAATTAATTTGCTAATCACAGTAAGTACGGCAGCCTCACAGCAACCTTTGCAATACTTGCAAAGCAGCGTTTGAAAAGCAGAGGACAAGCTGAGGGCAGTTCATGCTTCCACAGACTTTCCCCGAAATAAATCTCCACTGAATGTGGGTATGGGTGAATACGCACTCTGGGTGTATCCACCTCGTGATATGCTGCTGTTGATCTCCGAAGCCCCATCATGTATTGAAAATGTTGAAGCTCTAACAAATAGTCTCACTGCACTGTACGCATAAGCTTTAACAATTATTACTCACACGCGAGCTTCACATATAGAAAATTTATTGCAATATATTAGACCTGGATGAAAACTCATCCATAGCTAAGAGAGCGGAAAATCCTGATGAGATATTACACTCATGTACTTAAGACTGTAAAAATATCCCAATACTTCTATTAAATGTTGCTTTAAGGACAGAAGTTTACAATGAACTGTCTGAGTTAATTAATCCATCTCAGCACAGTCCCTGGCAATCATGTACCTTTACAGACTGGAAAGTGCCCACACAGCTGTATCGCTCTGCATCGCCTCGCGCACCAAAGCCTTCCGGGACAAAATTCGGCATCCCATCAGACAAACGTCCACATTAGAAGAAGTACATGAGCTGCACTTAGGCAGTGCTAATTTTTTTTGAGTGCTTGATGATAATATTCTGTGAATACAGAAGATTTATAGTTATATATAGTTATAGCTATAGTTATATATGTGGATAGTGTATATAGTTATATATGTGGATAAATGTTTTAAGTAGAGTTAGGTTCAATCTTCTGTTCAGTTAACCACACCATGGTTTGTTTTATGCAGTTTATGATGAAGTGCTGCTGCTTTTTTCCTTTTTTCTCCTTTGGCAAGTGATTCTATCAGAATATACATCTCCACAACAAACGGCTGGGTTTCAGCTATATGACAAAGGAGCGTTTGTATCACATCCTGGGTTCAGCTCTTATATCTGATGTACACACCTATGACTATCGTATCTACAGGATCTGGGGACTTCTTTTAGTGACTAAAGGCAGCTCACCTTATGAAACTATGAATTCTCAGAAAAACCTTACAAAACCCTGCAGAGCAGAGGTTACTAGATGGAACTGTAGTTTTTACACTGTTGTCAATTGATCTGGTAAATGCTCTTGTAGGAAAAAAAAATCTCTCAGTTGCAAAAATAATGTTTACTTTCTGTAAACTGAACGAGAAAAGGGACTAACGAATAAAACTAAATAAACTTTATTACCCAAAGAGATGTTTTATGCAGAAAAACCATTAGGCTGAAACAATTTTCTACTCAGTCAAACCTGCCAGTTTCCTTCATCCAGTTTAATGTCAGTGTGCTGGAAAGCAATGGAAAATTACAAAGTATGTTATCCGCTGCATAACAACAGACCAGCTTTCAGCTGCACAACAAAAGAGCGTGAGACTGGATGAAAGAATTTACTAAAAAGTTAAGCAGGAAGTAGGTAAGAGAAAATTCCAGCATCTGCAATGAGGTATATAATATTTGCAAATCTTCTCTCTATGGATGGATTTTCTGTGGAAGTTTTCCACAGAAAGACAGTCTTTTGATATACAATACTTAACTATGAATGGCATAACAGAAGTAATTACCCTAATACGAGTTACAGCCGTTTTGTGAGATGATAAAAAGCAGATAAAATGTCAGCTGATGCTTCTTTATGTAAGAGAGTTACAAAACCTGATGACGTATTTTTCAGAGCTAACTGTGATCAAATGTCTACATAGGAAATACAAAACATATTGAGACTGCATGGAGAAAAAAACAGGGGCTTTGCTAAAAAAACCCCATAGAACTGAATCAAAATAGCAAAGAAGTTCACAGTTTAAGTTCAGTAGCTGACTGCTGATAAAGACAACTTGGGTTTCTTCGTTCAAATAACAATAAAAAATATTTTCCATTCTAATAGGTACAGCTCAAATAAGAGGAAAAGCCTATAGATGAGTGTATCTAAACAAAGTCCCTGAAAAATTATTTGAAATTTAAAAAAAACCACCATAGAACTGACCAACCTAGTGGCTTATGTTTGTGTCCCTTTCCTTCAAATTCACCATATAAAGAAATTAAAAGTCTTGCTCCCCCCCAAAAAATGGGACAGATAGTAGCTAGGATGAAATTTTCAGAGTCAGCCTCTGCCTCAAACTCAAAATATCATATGGGATAAAAATGTTGTGTTTCATACTCCATACATCTACATGCCTTGGGAAGAGTTTGTCCTGGGGTGCTTCAAACTTAGTTTAAATCGTTCAGGTCTTGTTTTTCAGGAACTAGTCAGGCAGGACTGAATTTGTGACTATCAAGTTTGCAAATGAGGAAAAGAGTAATATTGTCTAATACATTTAATCTGATAAACAAAACACATGGTTCTGGAAGCCATTCTGCTGAGGCTTCATTCATTAACTTTCATTTAAGATGATGTGAATTCACTGTCTAGTCACCTACCAAATCAAAGAGCTCAACCTCACCTTGGATAAGGTGGAGATTCACATTTTACTTGTTATTACTGAGCAACTGTGTTCTTTTTCTCTCTGGTTTTGTGACAAATCAATGTTTAGCCTGTACCAAGAAGCGTGCAGATGTGCTATAGCCACATTATAATCGAGGTAACTGGCAAAGAATTTGCAAAGCAAACAGGCCTACCTGGGGGAAACCCAGCCATGATGCAGAGCAGCGAAGATGAAGTCTCCAGGTGTACAGGTGTCTCATTTCACCTCTGGTCTCACTAGTTAAATTTAATGTAAAGTCACTCTTTTCACCGTAGTTTCACTCCAGCTTCTGACTCTTAACTGAATCTGTAAAGAACGTCAGAAGATTAAAACAAGAACTCAGAGACATTAATGAAAACAGAAGCATGTAAAGGGTTGCTTGAACGGGGTTTAGTCCAAGCAGATGTTAATGACAGAAATTACAATCTTCCATTTCAGAAAGCATCCCCCAAAACTCCTGGTGGCTTCCAAATAAAACACAAATCAGCAGCTGGAGTACAAAGATAAGCTTCTTTGAAAAGGGGAAGGAAAAAAAAAGCGCCCAAACTTGCTCAGGTCTTATCTGAATCAGCTGTAGCTTTTTTATGCCATCTGCCTATTTTCTGTACACTTTTTTTGCATAATTCCAGGAGGAAAAAAAAAGCAAAACAAAACAAAGAAAGAACCCAAACTGATTTGGATGATAAAGTATGCTCCCACTTCCCAAAGCAATGATCAACGCCCATAGTTACTCCATTTCACTCACCTCCCACCTCAGCCACATGCTCCGCGTCGCCCTGAGACAGGTCTGTGTGAGCAGCCAGAGCCCGTGCACAAGCGTTTTGCCAACCGCTGCCCATGGGATTTTTGTTGAGTGCAAAGCAGTCCAGTTCCCACATCTCACTTACTCTATATTCATACTTTTTTTTTTGACTGGAACAAATTTATTTTGTGTTCCAGACAACAATAAGTAGTCTAGATAAACTCCACAAATGAGGCACCTTTTTACTGTGATTTTCCTGGAAAAGTAAATAAACCTGCCTTGTTTTTAAATCTGGGTAAGGGAGTATCTTTGTTTCCCAGCAGAACCTCAGGGAGCCAGTGAAACTGGCGCACAAGTGACCAGAGCGCTCCATGAGGAGAGAGAACAAAGAGGTGGAGAACTGACAGCCCAGTGGCCTGGCCAGACAAACCAGGCGGTGATTGCCTCAAAGTTTAAAGCAATAACCAAACACCTCTGTTAACACATTTCTGATTAGCAGAAGGCAGCAAAAGAAGCTTAAAGACATCAACTTCCTTAGATTTTCAAGAACATTTTCAGAACATCACGAATTTTTATCATATCTTTGTACCCATCAGCCACGGAGTGTGTTTTTGCTCTGGATGCAATGTATTAAAACTTTCTGTGATAGCAAACTTCAGACTGAGCATGTTTTGCAATAAAAGAGCAGAAGAGTACAGACTGAAGAAATAAAACTGGCTCACTTGCCAGGGAATTACTGTACTGTTAAACAGAACGATGAGATTCCTGCAATCACAAAGGAAGGGAAAGCATTGGAAACATATTGAAAAGGCTCGAAGATAAATTCGCTACTAGATTAAGTGCAAGCAACCCCTCTGATTTCAATAAAATTTACTCCTTTGAGCTGGCTGATACAAGGATTCTTTGCTTTACCAATGTCCTTTTCACGAAACTCATACAATCTATTGGCCGGACGATTTTTCTGTTTTAATAAAAACCTGTAAATGCAAACAACGGCTAGGGAAAAAATGTCTTTTCTTTCATTGTGTTTTATAGAGTACCTATAAATATTTCACCCGCGTCTCTGTGCGTGTATCGCAAACACCTCGTTTCCTCTGGAGCAGCTGTGGTAGACAGACGCACGGCGTGTTACACCTCTCAGATGGCGGCGAACGTAAACCTGGCAAGGCTCTGATGTGGATCTTTGTAACCACGAATAGAAACGTGCCTTTATTTAACACTGTGCATCATCTCCTCACTGTTTGTAAATTATTAAATTAACAGAGCTTATTCTCAAATAGGGTATCATCCAAACAGTAAGAAGAGCGAAAATGAGCTGCATATCATCATTTACCACGTCATGCAATAAGAAACGAACACCCAGCAAAAGTGGGCAGTAATACTCAGGGGATCCTTCTGCGGTCAGACACTCTCTGCTTCATTAAAAGCTGTCAAAAGCAGGTCATGTGGGGTCTACCTACTGTCAGGACAAAAATATCTGTATTAGCTTATATTCCACGCTGTGTAGAATTATGACTCAATTTCCATGTGCAGTTAAGAAACATCCCAGAACGGCAGAGCCGAATTTCACTTCAGGGCTGCAAATATTCCCTGTGAGAACTGAATTTACTAATTTTTCCCATTGAACCACAGCTACAGACAAAATGAATGAAAATAATCTGGAGCTGGGGAAATGCATTTGCTGGAAAGATTTTGTTGCTTTGAAAACTGTTAAAGGTTGTAGATGCCTGGCAAGGAAGTCACGGCATGGGCTTTGCAAAGCCTCGGTTTCCCTTCCACAGAAATGCCACCTCAGAAAAATCATTGTTATTAGAACAATAGCAATTTGCCTTGGATTTTCAGGAGTCAGGGCAAAAATGGGAGCAGCACCAGTACCGCAGGACAACATTTTCCTTCATTTTTCCTTTACTCTAGTCAAGTCCCCCTTTTTAGTGGCATTACTGAAGCATGTGGATCGTTACGGAATGCTTTCTCTTCTGCCAATACCGTCCTGAAACCTTGCCTTAGGGAAGCACCAACCCCACCTCAGCAGAGAGGTGTGAAGTCAATATATATATAGTCTATATGTAGCCCTTCATATGCCATTAAACCTGCCTGCGGAACAGGCGAACAGAAACAGGAACAAACAGCTTTCGGGGAATCAACTCCTCCAGAAATTTCAGCCAATGTAAAAATGTCGAGGTTGAGGGAGCTGCTCTGTTCCACAGGCTGCTTTCATCTGGACCAAAGGGTACTCAAAATAACTATCGCAGAAGTAAAAATAATACTATTTTTTTATAAAGACTGCTTACATACTAAAAGAAAAAAAAAAAAGAAAAATAGATAGCATTTGCTAGTTGGTGCATAAAATCTCCACCTGGTGGCGAATCCTGCCACAGCAAACTATTTTGTTTTTAAGAAAAATTCCTGTTACAACATACAACCAGTTCTTTATTATAGACAAACCCAAAACAACGAGTGGGGAAGGGCATCCTTCAGAAAAAACAGCACTATCATAGCTCCCTGATTTTCCATCATCTTGGAAAGCTGAAGAATCCTTTCAGTTATAGCACAGTTATCAGACACACAAGTGACCTCCCCCGGCCAAAAAACCAGGCTCACAGAGAGCTCCCGTCGCACCATATGAAGGGTAGGGTGGAAGGTGAAGTGTGCTGCTTTTTCCGGTGCAAAAGCCTGAATCTCCCTTCCACAGAAATGCCATCTCAGAAAAATCATTATTATTAGAACAAGAGCATTTGCCTTGGCTTTTCAGGAGTCAGGGCAAAAATGGGAGTAGGTCCCCAAGGAGAAGTGTCCTCTGCCAAGGCTGAAGTTCTGCCCTGTTGCTCAGTTTGCACGTTGGTTATTTATAAGAATCGAAAACTTGAAGCAATATCAGCTACCTATATCCCCAGGGTCCTCCAAATCACAGCATATTATCATTTTAGGGGTGACTCTCTAGCTGCACACAGTTAGTTCAGTCTTCCCCTTAACATTGCTGGTTCTACACCCTCGAAATATTTTCTGGATTTACATTTTCCTCTGTACCTTATTAAAATGCAACATCTCGCATTCGCTAAAGTCTTATTATCTAACAGCATCAGTAAAAGCTTTGTAAGATGGAATAACATCAGTGTAAAAGGAGCATATAAAACCTATGAAGACAAGCCCTGTATCTACGGCACAGTGCATGCCATGCGTCCCTTTCTATACCCTGCTCCGCTGGACATTACCAGTGCTTCGTAATTAGTCCACTTGGCTCATGACACCTCGTAATGCGGGGAAAAACCCACCCCCCTTTCACACCTGGTGAGGCTGAGCGACAGCTACAAGCCTTGCAGGTAGCCACAACCCGCAGCGACCCACGGCTCACGCAGCACCAGGCTCCCGACAGCCATCCGCCGCTTCGAGCGCATGACCAAGGCCAGTAGGTTTTTTCATGCATATCTGTGTAAATATATAACTACGTTATATGTGCCTTTTCCTATGCCGGAAGAATCATGCCATTACAGACTTTCGTGCACCATTCCCTCAAACATCAGCGGGATGACCTACCGCTGATGTACACAAATTATTCACTGACCACAATGCAATTCTTCTGGGCCAAAAATAAGATTTTGTTTAAACTGGACCAAATCCACTTTCTGGAAAGTCACCGATTCGCAATGTAAGGGCGACTGGCATTGAACCTCCAAAGATATTTTTACTGAAAGGGCAGTGGATTTCTCCCCCCTCCCTGCCTTTGGTGTTTAATCCTTAATGTTTGATTCAAGGATGAGTGAGGGAGCGACCGCAGCAAGCCCCCAGTGCGACCCGGCAGAGAATTACACAACTCTCTTACATCCTACTTGTTTCATAATACATTTTCCACGCGTAACAAAGATTAAAAATAGTAGTAGACTGCACTGATTTAAAAAAAAAAAAAAAGTCTATGACAAAAAGGTAAAGCATCCCCCAAACGGCAAAATCTGCGCTGCAAGGATATGAGCAAAAGATTTGTTTACAAAGCCACTCTGCAGAGCTGTGGGGGGCATTTTAAAGCAAGAGTACTTGGGAAAAGCCGCTTCTCATGTCAAAATATGACGCCTAATAACAGGATTTGGTCTCATCAGGGACACGAGTGTGCAGAAATGTTCAGGAGTGTGCAGCACACCCCGTATTCCTGCCTCCCCCCGCGCTCCCGTGCCGCACAGCGCTGTGCGGGAGCCCCCTTCACACAGGCCGGGGAGAAGAAGTCCCCCACCCGCCTCCTTCATGAACACGTTAAAATGACCACATGAACCCCCTCAGAACCGCGGTCCCAGCATCGCCCGGGGCTGCGTGGGACAAAGCGGGGGCCCCACGCCGGTAGG
>VXBO01002851.1:479099-503658 GCA_013400135.1 Rhinoptilus africanus
GGAGAAGGGGGGGTGAGTCACTGACGGCGCCAGGAATAAATAGGCGGGCGCCTACCTGGGAGCGGCAGTGGGTTCTCGGCGCCGAGCACCCTCTGCGCCTGAGCCGCCGCCGCAGCCCCGCCGGGCCATGCTGCTGCCCGCCGCCCTGCTGGCCGCCCTGCTGGCCGCCGGCCAGGCAGGTGAGTCCCGCCGCCCGCCCGGGGCTCGCTTCTCTCTCCTTCTCCGCTGCGGAACGGATTAACTCAGCATTGCTTTCCTCATGCTCTGTACTCTCTGGAGGTTTGTGGCATAGCTGGTGCGTGGTGGAAAGGCTGTCAGGCCTCCCCGAGGGTCCCCCAGCCCTTCTGAGGAGGGCCGTGGCTGCCAGGAGAGGCTGAGACCTTCCCGTGCTTTTCTTATAACCCCTACCTGTAGTAGCCCGAAGGCTCGCCCGACTAGATAACTCACTGTCTTCCTGATAAGCGTTGAACCTCGGGGGATTGTCTGCTTGGGTTTGAAAAGTCAGCGTAGTGAGATGAGAAGGCCGCTGTAGCTGCCTGAGATACTNCAAAAAGGTAAAGCATCCCCCAAACGGCAAAATCTGCGCTGCAAGGATATGAGCAAAAGATTTGTTTACAAAGCCACTCTGCAGAGCTGTGGGGGGCATTTTAAAGCAAAAGTACTTGGGAAAAGCCGCTTCTCACGTCAAAATATGACGCCTATTAACAGGATTTGGTCTCATCAGGGACACGAGTGTGCAGAAATGTTCAGGAGTGTGCAGCACACCCCGTATTCCTGCCTCCCCCCGCGCTCCCGTGCCGCACAGCGCTGTGCGGGAGCCCCCTTCACACAGGCCGGGGAGAAGAAGTCCCCCACCCGCCTCCTTCATGAACACGTTAAAATGACCACATGAACCCCCTCAGAACCGCGGTCCCAGCATCGCCCGGGGCTGCGTGGGACAAAGCGGGGGCCCCACGCCGGTAGGCCACGGGCGGCGCCCTGCTTTGGGCCCGTTTAATTCCCCTTCCTCGGCCGGGCAAAGAGGGAAACTCCTGCCCAGTTTTCATGGCGCGTTTTCAGTCAGAAAAGCGCGTTTTCCGGTGCAGGTGCAGGAATGAGCTGCATTTTGAAAAAAAAATCACCTGGAAAAGGGGCAGTTTGGGGGGGGTCCGACAGCTCCGACCTCTCTGGCCCCCCGCGCACCCGCCTCCCTCCGCACAAGGGGCCGCCGCCGGGCGCCGAGAGGCCGCGGGCCCTGAGGAGACGCCGAGGGGGACGGGANGCCGCCGGCCAGGCAGGTGAGTCCCGCCGCCCGCCCGGGGCTCGCTTCTCTCTCCTTCTCCGCTGCGGAACGGATTAACTCAGTATTGCTTTCCTCATGCTCTGTACTCTCTGGAGGTTTGTGGCATAGCTGGTGCGTGGTGGAAAGGCTGTCAGGCCTCCCCGAGGGTCCCCCAGCCCTTCTGAGGAGGGCCGTGGCTGCCAGGAGAGGCTGAGACCTTCCCGTGCTTTTCTTATAACCCCTACCTGTAGTAGCCCGAAGGCTCGCCCGACTAGATAACTCACTGTCTTCCTGATAAGCGTTGAACCTCGGGGGATTGTCTGCTTGGGTTTGAAAAGTCAGCGTAGTGAGATGAGAAGGCCGCTGTAGCTGCCTGAGATACTAATGGGGGCGTTTGGGTTCGTTCCAGCCAACCCTTGCTGCTCAAACCCCTGTCAGAACAGAGGAGTGTGCATGACGACAGGATTTAATGGGTACGAATGTGACTGCACGAGGACGGGATATTATGGGGAAAACTGTACGACGCGTAAGTACCTTAAATCTCTCTTTTTGTTGTTTTTATGGAAATGAAACTTGAGAATTCAGTGCCGGGATTGCAGACTGTTCTCAATGGCTAATTTACAACAATCTTTCCATTGATGCTCACAGCGGAATTCTTCACGTGGCTGAAGCTAACATTGAAACCCTCACCAAATACTGTCCACTACATCCTCACCCACTTCAAAGGAGCCTGGAATATTGTCAACAACATTCCCTTCTTACGAGATGCTATTATGAGATATGTATTAACATGTAAGTATAACTTCTCTCATCTAGTCCTCTTAATTGGCAGAAGTTGCATGTAGGACTCCAGGATATTGCACTTGATCGGTGCATATATAAAGTTTGCAAGCTAAAATGCACTAAGGTAAAAACACTCTAACCAAAACTTAAGATTTCTGCACAATGCAGACTTCTATGGAACATGCTTTGAAATGGAAACATGTTCTCTTCTAATCTCTAATAGAATCCAGGATTTTGCTACCATAAACTTTGCACCAAACTGATCATGTCAGTAGTTGGATGCAGTTGATAATCCTGTTATTCAGTAACTATAATCCCATTTAACATCAGTAGCTGATATGTGTGGAATTTGTGAATGCAACTCCTGCCAAAATACACGGAAGAGATCTGCCCTTGTGATTTACTTTTTGAGTCTAAAATGTACAGTTAAAAAAAAAAAAATCAAATACTCTTTTCTTTTTCAGCAAGATCACACTTGATTGACAGCCCACCAACTTACAATAGTGATTATCATTACAAAAGCTGGGAAGCTTATTCCAATCTTTCTTATTACACAAGAAGCCTTCCACCAGTAGGACTTGACTGCCCAACACCAATGGGTGTTAAAGGTAGGATTAAATCTAATGTGTAATTCTAGGAATTTCTACGTAGAAAATACCACGAAACCTCTTTGTAATCTCTTTTCAGTGTAGTTGACTTTAAGAATAGCCATGTGTTGGATACTCTGTGTAAAGACGTAAAAGATGACTATTCTGGCTCTCATTATCGAGTTGCATGCTAAAAACGGGGAATTTAGAAGTTCCAAGTAAAATCAAGAAAGCGAGCATAGAAAAGCAGAAAATTCATTCCCCTTATTTGTATGCTGCTCTACTCCAATCTGAAAGTCTGAAGCCTTTTTGTTGTTAGGAACAAAATTAAGCATTGCATAAACATAGTTGTCTTGAATATCTCACTTTTTTTTTCTCTCGCAGGTAAGAAGGAGCTCCCAGATTCAAAGCTGATTGTGGAGAAGTTTTTGCTAAGGAAAAAATTTATTCCTGACCCACAAGGCACAAATGTGATGTTCACGTTCTTTGCCCAGCACTTCACTCACCAGTTCTTTAAGACGGACCACAAGAAAGGACCTGGCTTCACCAAAGCTCTTGGCCATGGGGTACGATCATAGCTCTCCAACTTGAACACAGCACTTAGTCCTTAGGAGCTACTGAGCAGCTAGAATGGTATCTGACGGGTTGTCAGGGTACACAAACACTGCTGCACACACTGCGCAGCAATGTTTGCCACGAACCGATGGGCTTACCCCTTCTGTAACTTCTCCTGAGGCAAAATTCCAGCGCTTGGTAGCGTCTCTGCCTGGGCCAGAGCCGCTCGTGCAAAGCATGTGGTTCTGTTTAAAATATCTGCACAATGATTTTTTTTTTTATTTATTATTCCCAAGAACCTGCTTTCACCTAAAGCATGTTCTAGGGAGTATCTGAAGCTTCTATGGACTCTTTGTGTCAGGTGCAAAGAGCTGTATCCAGCACTGTAAAGTATCTCGTGCTGCTAACTGAAGAGACTTAGGTTTAAAAAGAAGTTCAAAAGCAGACTTGGATTTAGAATCTTTATCTACAAAACGAGCAGCCTTTGGACACAGAGTTCTTCAATATAAGTGTAATGTGTACTTGTAAAACAAAGCTATAAAATCTATTTGTATCTACAGAGAGCCATCTGCATAATAGAAAGCTGCTGACACTTTAAACAGGGTCCTTGTAAATTGCTGGTCAATTTAACAACTTGCTGTTGTGTAGAGATGGCTCCAGGTGCCAGGAAATAATTTGGCTTCATCTTTAAATATCAGTGCGTGATACTTATAAGGTAACAATAATATGATTAAAAGGTAAACATCTAAGGGATGAACTCCTGTTGGTATCCGTAGCAGTGGGACATATCCTAAAATAGCAAAAAAAGCAGGTTGGCTTCATGTTCCAAATGCTTTTGTTTTGTAGGTGGACTTGAACCATATTTATGGAGAGACTCTGGAGAGACAACTTAAACTGAGACTTCTGAAAGATGGAAAGCTAAAATACCAGGTATGTCTTATCTCAGAATTCCTGCATTCTTATTGGATGACACATACTTCCTAAAACTGGTGCTCTGTGCATGGTGTAGTTGATCTAAAGTGTAAGTCTAAAGTCAGTACTATCAGAGTCAACGCAGCTTAACTCGTAAGCGTCATAGCTTATGACTCTTGTTCTTTTTTTCTTTCTCTCCACCCCGGCAGATGATTGATGGAGAAATGTATCCACCAACAGTGAAGGACACTCAGGCAGAGATGATCTACCCCCCTCACGTACCTGAACACTTGCAGTTCTCTGTCGGGCAGGAGGTGTTCGGTTTGGTCCCAGGCTTGATGATGTACGCTACGATATGGCTGAGGGAACACAACCGGGTCTGTGATGTCCTGAAACAGGAGCATCCAGAGTGGGATGATGAGCAGCTGTTCCAAACTACTAGACTCATATTGATAGGTGAGTCAGTTCTACCCGCAGCTCTAACCTTCTCTCCAGGGTGACGCTTCTACCCTTTATCTACTGCAGCTGCAGTAGGTGTAGTAAGAGGGAAAGCTGTTACTTAAACTGGCGCGTGAGTGCGTACATCTGAGCCTTTGTGGCCTGCCACTGAGACTGTACTGAGATACAGCTTCCTCCCAGCTGGGTTAAAGACAGAACTAAAGAAAACCGAGCTAAGTGATACTTAATTCCCTTATCTAAGGGGAACAGAACCGAAAGCAGTGAAAAGGCAGGAAGCGAAGGTTCATCTCTCAGAGAAAGCATGTGAGGCTGGATGACCTCAGACTCTCTGATCTTGTGGGGTGGTTTTCCCCTAGGGTTGGGTCAGCTCAGGTATGCTTTAGGAGAAAGGCTGTGATTAAGTCTGAAGTTCAGGAAGCCATGTAAAACGTAATTCTTAATACTTCTCCTGCCTAATTGTCTGTTCAGTGGTATTTCATCTTATGTAAATGGTGATGTACACTAAGCTTCAGAAGACCTTGCCCAAACTGACTGAAATGAGAAACCAAGACAACTGCATTAAGCAGCTCAAGAAGCTGAGAGTTGCCCTCAGATACCAACTTTTTTCATTGTCCCCTGCCTTTGTCCAGAGAATGTTGTATAACTGAACACAGCGTAGGTACTGATGCGTGCTGTTCTGCGGAACACACGAGGAAGCGTGTCTTGAGGGGGGGAAGCAGGCTGTAGAAAACACTTCTCTACCATAGTCAAAAACTCTTGGGATCTTACGTACTGTTCCACCCCTTAGTCACATAAAATATGTGAATTATTTTCTAGACGAGATTACAGAACATTAAAGCGCTTGTTATTTTGATCACTGTAGTATTTATTTAGAACAGTTTGGAAATGGTATTTTCTCTCAGAGCAGGATAGCCATCTAAAGTTTCTCAGGGAACCAGTACCAATATTCTCTCTTGTTTCATTGACCAACAGGAGAGACAATCAAGATTGTTATTGAGGACTACGTACAGCACTTGAGCGGCTACCACTTCAAACTCAAGTTTGATCCTGAGCTGCTGTTCAACCAGCGATTTCAATACCAGAACCGAATTGCAGCTGAATTCAATACTCTCTACCACTGGCATCCACTTCTGCCTGACACTTTCCAGATACACGATCAGGAGTACACTTTCCAGCAGTTCCTCTACAACAACTCCATAATGCTGGAACACGGCCTTTCCCATATGGTGAAGTCTTTCTCCAAGCAAAGTGCTGGCAGGGTAGGTGCTTTTTGAAGTTGCTAGTGAACCAACAGGGACATAAACTGGGATGTGGGACAAGATAGAATAAAGCTGTCCAAAACTAATTGTCCATTATAAAGGCACAACTTCCTCATGCCTCTTACCAGGAGAACTTACTACTCTTCATCTTCTGTTAAATAGGTTGCTGGTGGGAAAAACGTTCCTGCTGCAGTACAGAAGGTAGCAAAGGCTTCGATTGACCAAAGCAGACAAATGAGATACCAGTCCTTGAATGAGTACAGGAAACGCTTCATGTTGAAACCATTCAAATCATTTGAAGAACTTACAGGTAACAGTTTTCATCCTTTCTAACAAACAAAGGCACTTTTCTTAAAATGACTGTCAGAGTCCTGCAGTGCTGTTACTGGACTTGAACAGGATAGTCTTGTGATGACAATAGGATTTTTCCACTTACGGTTTTCACTCGTTGATAATTACAGGAGAGAAAGAAATGGCAGCTGAACTGGAAGAGCTGTATGGAGACATTGATGCTATGGAGCTGTACCCAGGCCTTCTCGTAGAAAAGCCTCGACCAGGTGCCATCTTCGGTGAAACAATGGTGGAGATTGGAGCACCGTTCTCCCTGAAAGGACTGATGGGAAACGCGATCTGCTCCCCTGAGTACTGGAAGCCTAGCACCTTCGGTGGGAAAGTGGGCTTCGAAATAATCAATACTGCCTCCTTACAGAAGCTCATCTGCAACAACGTGAAGGGCTGTCCTTTCGCTGCCTTCCACATCTTAAATCCTGAACCCACAGAGGCGACGATTAATGTTAGTACCTCAAAAACAGCAATGGAAGATATCAACCCCACACTACTACTGAAAGAGCGATCTGCTGAGTTGTAAAAAAAAAAAATAATAATCCATCTATTTATTTATTTAACTATATAATTTATTCTATTTATGGCTTAAAGTGTTTCAAAACAAAAAAAAAAACTTGAGCATCCTCGTTGTGGGGCTTGCCCTAGATTCCTTACTCGGGTAAGGCTTCCATTTACAAAAGGGATTCTCTGTGCCTGAGCTCTACAGTGGTGAATCCCTTGTTAAAATTCTTCTGTAACAGAACTATGTATTCCAAAGTGGATAAAGGTTCCAACTTTTTTTAACGTTGTTTTAGTACTTGACAAAGGGTGTTGGTGGGTTTTGGGGTTTTTTTTTCTGTGTTTTCACTCGGTAGGTCACGTAACACTACAAAAGCAAGTGATTGCCTCAGCAAAGTCTTAAACTTGAAAATGAGCAATTGAACTAAAAGTACGTAATGAAAACTGCCAAAAAAGATTATAACTTCAGTATGAGCACTCCAAGATTCTCAAAAAGAGATTATACTTGAGACTCAATTATTTATGTAAAGTCAGAAAATGCGTTGCATTTCTTGTTGGTACTACCTCTCCCTCATTGCAAGTAAGGCACTTTGTATAGTAACTTATGTTTGTTTTTATGTGTAAATCTACTTTCATGTGGCATTATACTTACTAATTTAATTATTTAAAGAAAATAGAACTTCTGTTGCATCTTACTTGGTTTTGAAGCATATGTCACATAAGTATTGTTTGTATAAAATGATGATAATAAGGTACTGAGCGTAGAAATAACTCTCAGGCTGCAGTACAAGGCTGCTTGTGTTTTGATACAGATGTTTTATCGTGCAAGTTTGGGGAGGTCTTAAACTTAGTCCAAAATACTGGTATTCTTTTCATAGCTGTAGTTTTCTGGTCTACTTGATAGTGTAACTTTAATCTCTGTCACTTTAAGGACAAACGGACAGTATAGCTGTAGTTAAGGATGCGACTGTAGTATAGCTTTGTGTACCCAAGACACAGAGATTATTGAGGATATAGTGAAAATTGAGAAGCTGAGTAAACGGACACATAGAGAAATGAACGCGGAATAGATCTAGCAAAACTTCAAGGCTCTGAGACTAGAGGGTAACCTCTGTCTAAGTACACAAGCCATACTTGTTACTTACAGTTCTATTTATTGGGGAAAGGAGGGATAATGTTTTGTTTATAACTTATAAACAGAGGCATTTTAAGTAAGTGACTTAAGCTTAATTAAACCTGGCTAGCTAGCACAAAATCTCCTGGACATACCTGTCCTGATCCAGCACCCGTTCTCATCTGGGCACGCAAGAAGTGACACAGGATCTTGTAGCAGCACTTCAAACCTTGCCTATAAGGGTATCTCTCTTTTAATTTCTAGAGAGGAAATGTAGAAGATGATCTTCCCATAAAAACATCTGGGGAACTGTAGGGAAAAAGAAAAAATGTCACTTCAGACTGGAATAGAGCAGCAACCTGGTATTCTGTGCCCCTGCCCAAAATTCCTTGACTGCTTTCGGAAAAGGACTCGAGTTTTATGTTTCATCTGAATCTCTCAAACACTTGTAGAGGCTCGTGCACTGTAACGGCTCTGGCAGTAGCATAGTTTGACTGCGACTTCTGTTTCTGTTGATTTGTTTAGAGACACTGATTACCTTCTGCTGCCTAAGTTTGTAGCTGTTAGCGTGAGTAGCTGAATCACGATCTCCTACAGCCATCAAAACCAGCGCCTGACTTTTCAGGTGGTCTTTGGTACAAATGCTTTGTGAGAAAGAACAGCATTTTTTATTTGAAGCACAAAGAAGGGAAAAACTTGAATAACCTTGTATAAAAAGGTGGTCAGTACTGTATATGCTAATAAGTGAAAACTACTTGGATGCTTGTTAAACATGTAACTGTCATTCAGATCCATCTACAGAACCCGCTTCTTCAGAGCGCCCTTCTGCCGTTAACAAAGGAAGGTGCTTAGCTTTAGAGTCAAAGGGAGACAAGCCTGGGCAGATCTAGATATTTTGGGGTAGGTGAAGAGGAATTCCTCAGACCGTGTCACTTAAGTTATAAGCTGCTTCAGGAAAGAATCACGTTCACTCTGCATTTTGTACTCGGCAGCCACGTTTCAGCAGTCACTTACCTGTGACCCAGCCTGCTGGGTTTGGCTGGGTTCCAGTCGCTTCTGATAAACGTGTACGTTTTGAGATTATTTATTTAAATTTCTGTGAATTTGTTTTTTCACTTTATTTTTGTAGGACAAGAATGTTTTAAAAATGCGATTGTTTATATAAATAAATTGAAAACATTATCTGTACGGGCTCCTTTCCTTGTGATTTCCTCCAGCTATATTTAGCATGAAACAACTTTCATCTTCCTTGCTGCTCGAGATTAAATTCCAGGGAATTACTGACTGCATTAAAGTCTCTCATACCTCAAACCCAAGATACCTGTACCTTAAATTGTCCAAATAGGGTAGGGTTTTTTCCCCCCTTTGGTCACCAGTGGGGAGAGATTTCCCTTTGCCATCCCTAGAGAAGTAGCGATGCCATCCCTGCGCTCTCTTGAGTGCCCAGCGGTGCTACAGAGGGGAAGGTACAACATGGGAGTTGCACACCATCACCTTTGTGTAACCGCCTTCCCTTCACCCCTATCGAGTGTTGGTGTGTCCCCGAGCCCGGTGCCCTCCAGAAGGGGAAACTGCTCTGGGATACAACCCCTGGGAAAGGTCTTCGCACGCCAGCACGTGTTCAAACACGGGGAGGTTGTCCTCGTTGGCAGAGGGCAAGCTCTGAAGCTGTGGCAGCCACTTTTTCGTTGACCACCTTCCCTCTGCACATGGGTCCTGCTTTTTTATCTTTATGGCAATTATTGACCAGCTTTGCAAAGAGCGATGCAGGCCGGGCGGTGGGTAGGACAGGAGCAGGGCTGTGCTTCGTGACAGCAGCGGCAGGAACGGCGTGAGTCGGTGCAATGTGTTCCTCTCCCACAGAGAGCACCCAGTCTCCTCCCTACATTTTCATCTCTGATAAAAAGAACGAGGGGAAGCCGTAAAGGAGATAACCGAGGGGATGATGCACCTCACAGTGCCTCCACCCAGCCACTAACATTACCTCCAGCACCTGCTGTCTCCAGCCTCCCACTCCATCCCACTGCCGGCCGTCTCCAATACTCCCCTAGTCTGGTATTGGTGCCCTGGCCTCTCACAGCCTCTTCCTAGTGACCAGCCCCATGGCCACAGTCCTTCACCAGAGTCACCTTCCTTCTAACCACCCAAAATCCAAGGCCAAGGCTCATCCTGGTGACCCACAGCGCTATAGTCACGATGATGCTCCAGCCCCGGGAATGCGACAGTCCTGCTGCCTCTGCGCTGTGGCTCCATCCCTCTCCACCAGTGTGCAATTCCCTTATATTCCTAGTGTACCCAGGCACCTAAACACCTCCAGCAGCTCTCCTCAGCTGAAAACTCAGTCCTCATCACTTCGGTGGCCATCTTCAGCCCCAAAAATTCAGTATCCTGAGGACCCTCCCCGAGGCATCACTCCAGTCCCTCTCCTGGCGGCACGCAGAGGCAGCGGGTGAGCACGTGCAGACCATGTATGAGCAATGTGGGGTGGGTTTTCTTCTTTAATAACCAGCCAACTAATTTGCTTTACAAGTTAATTCATTTCTGACATGTTTCTGCTTTGAGCAGAAGCCGAGCAAGGGAATGAGCGAAGCCAAGGCTGGTCTTCAGCGGGAGGAGGACAGCCTTGGCTGCTGCCACCGCGATGGCAGGAGGAGGCACGGCACGGAGGAGGAGGCAAGAGCGAGGTCATCCATGGAGAAGGTGTCTCAGGTGACTGCTGCCCTAATTAGGGAAGGGCCAGCCCGGATGGATTCGGTGCACAATGGATGAGATAGCTTGGTGGTGGAGGAGCTCCTCCTTCCCTCTGAGCAGGGGCATGTCCCGATGATACAAAAGGCAAGAATGTTTCTCCGGGGAAACCTGCCCTGCCAAATACTTGCTCTCCAGCCGGAGCTGAGGGAACACTCCCACCCAAGGCGATGCGGCAAAGGAGGGGGCTCGGCATCTAGGTCATACACCCTTGGAGGGGAGCCCATCAAGGCGCAGGGAAGCTCCGTGCTCGGGGAGCAGGTCGCCGTACGCCATCACCTTTACCGCGGGCTTTTCCCATATGCCATCTGCTCCCTCGCCCGCTGTGTAGAGGTCTTGACAGGCGTCCAGTCCGAGCCCTGCCGGCACCTCACCAGCTTCGTTGCTTCTGATACACCAGCTGGAGGGCTATCAGACACCAGCGCTGCCCAGGCAGCTGCTCTGCCCAGGTTTCACCAGGCATTTCTATCACAGGCAGCCACTGCTTTGCCGGAAAATACCCCTTGGGTTTTGGGAATCGATCCAGAAAAAGTCCAGAGGGAGTTTGTCCAAGCTGCAGGAAGGGCAGGGAGGAACGAGGGGACCTGGGTAGAGGGGAACAGCCACAAAAGCTCGTTCCTCACCTGTTCACAGCTGCTGAAATAGGTGACCAGCTCTGGAAAAGCTTACAGTGAAGACACGCTGTTTCCTTTGGAAGACCAGAAAGGAAAAAAACCTGTAAGTTGTAAGGAAAAAAAAAATATATAGGAGAGAAAGAAGCACACTGTAGCTACATAGTCTAAACATGGGAAAGGAGGTGAATGGAGAGACTCTAACCTTTTTGCCAAAAGGCACGAAAAGAGCCACACAAGGCAGAAACGTGGCAGCAGCACGAAGAAACATCCTACGGAAAAAGCCCTCATTGGAAAGAGCTGAGTGCTCCTCTTCCTTCAATCTGGACTTTCAGTTTGGAACTAACACTATACTGAGAGCAACAGGATTGATTTCCAGTTGTACTTTTTTCCCCTCTGGTACGTATTTTTTAAAATTAATATAAAACCTCCTATGACTCCTGCGCTTACTTACTCGCTAAGTCCAGACATTTTCATTAATATTGGCAAGAGACTGATCACAAAACCAGAAAAAAAAAAAAACCAAACCCAACCACTACATTCCTCCTCTGCTGTTCAGGGGCAAGACAAATGAGAACGTAGATGTCAAGAACATGTCAAGGTAGCACAAGAAATTCACAAATTTTTCCTTTCTGGGATTTTCTTGACTGAAAAATCTCAGCATTTGCTTACAGCGATGCTGAAGCTTGAGAAACCAGAGGTGGCACCACCAGTAGAGAGAAGATATCGAAGCTTGTGAGATCTCACTACTTTTCCATCAGGAGTGGGCAGGGTACAAAGCACTCAAGGATTTGACTCATGCTGGTTGCTTGTCCTCAGTTCTGGGCAAGCCAAGCCATTTTATCCAGCGGGTATTAGCCATCGGATAAAGAGCAGCACATGGAAACTCCAAATCTGGTGGAAGGCGGCAAATAACGTCCGAAGCATCTGCATTCAAACCAACCCACTGCATCCAGCCCCTTGTGGGGCACATCCACAGAAAGTTGAAAATACATCGCATCTTCTAACCAACTGTCATCCTAATATTCTTTGTTGTTGTTGTTGTTAATTAGTAGCTGTCACCAGAAGAGCACTGGGCCAACACAAAGTGTCACATAACTAGGAGCATCGTGCTCCCCAGCCTCCCAGGTCTTTACTTAATACAGTAGCAAAGTTCACGCTTCTGTCTCAGGGTGAAAGCAAAAATACTCGCAAAAAGTAAAGGAGGATCCTGCGGGAAATGCATTCTTGCCCTGCACTTTATTTTTTTTCACGGTAACCAGGTGTAGCGCATTACTTGGGGCTTAGACGGTAGTGGATATAGGTGTGTGCGAGCATCCTTGTTCCAGCCTGCCCTGCTGACAGGGAGCTTTCACACCCATTCATTTTCCGCAAAACGCCTGCACTTGCGGTAGGCTTTTCTAGGCGAGAACACGAAACTTTTTTAAACACGCAACCCCCTGCGAAACGGGCAGAAGAGTGACAGCGATGCCCATCGCGCTCAGCCCCGGGGAGCAGCCGGGTGGCAGCTGGAGAAGGCACCTTCCCCCAGCGGCGTGTCCTCTCCTCTTGCTTTCCTCTATGCCGTGAAGAGCTACCCAAAGGAAATATTTTCATAAGCATTCATCAAGAGAACGTTGTGCAAGTCATACTGGCCTTAGCGTAACTCCATGAAGCGTGGCTGCTAGGATATATAAGGA
This sequence comes from Rhinoptilus africanus, assembly GCA_013400135.1. Classification (NCBI taxonomy): domain Eukaryota; kingdom Metazoa; phylum Chordata; class Aves; order Charadriiformes; family Glareolidae; genus Rhinoptilus; species Rhinoptilus africanus. The sequence goes on from VXBO01002851.1 coordinate 491,911, forward strand.
AATACATAGGGATATTTCCGAATTGATGCTGGCAGATCTTCAGAGACAGGAGGTAAGACCAAGACCCTGAGAAGCAACACAGCTTTGGTGTAAAAACCAAGCTCTGTGAGACCACAAAAACATCAATCAGTATGATTTTAAGCCTTGAAAAGCTTCCGTGAACCGTGACAGCGACAAAACAGGGCTAAAAACCACAACGCTAACTCCAGATATGTTCTCCAGCACCTTCAAAACCTTACCCTGAGAACTGACACAACTTGATACCCTTTCAGTTGTGGCTTTCCAGCCTGTTGCCTAGACAATATTAATTAATCCCGCCTAACAAATAATGGCAGAATTGCTAAGCAGCAGTCATAGGTAGTAATTAAAACAAAACTGCCTTGAGCTTGCTCAGCGGTGAAATAGTAGCTCTTACACAAGGCTGGGACGTAACACGAGGTCATCCAACCGCATCTTAGAGAAGCTGGTAAAAATACCGTACCTTCAACCAGGCAGGGAAGCAGGGACCACTCCAAGTAAATCAGGGTTGAGGTTTTTACAGCACAGAGAATTTCCCTGAAAGCAGAAAAAAATTAAAAAGAAATTTTAAAAATGAGAATTGGACTGAATTTCCTCAGCATCCAATAAATTGGTAGAATTTCAGGCAGATTCAGGACTTATATCTGTCTCCAGAACAATAAAAACAACTTCTTTTCGCTGTTTGCTAGGTGAAATGTTTCAGCGTTTGTTGTTGTAACTGACCCAGACTTAATGGTTAAAAAACATTTCCCAACCATGAAATGGAAGGTCCTTTTTTACAGATCAAGCGAAATAACATAAAATCACCCCAAAAGCAAGCTGGCATTACTGTGCAGTAAATCATCTTGGATTTTCTCAATGATCTTTGCTTTATATCACATATGGTTTTCATTCGATTATAAAACCTCGCCTACTCAGCAGACAGAGATGGATAAAACACGGCACTGAAGTTTCCCTGCCTTCTTGCTCAGCCTGAAGGACAATGTAAGGACCACATGAACACCCCCCATGAAGACTGAGTTGGTGTCTCCCGTAACGACAGAACAAACGCATCAGAACTTTTAGCGAGAGATGAGACTTGGAAAAGCACCTCTGCTTTGGCAGAACCCTGGGGGTTTGGTTTCTGCAGCCCTTCGGCGGGTCTGAAAGCATTTCTGGGGATCTCCTCTTGGTATTGGAGGCCAGGGCTCCCCCGGAGCACCGGCATGTGCCCTGAATCACTCACTAACTGGGTGCCAAATCTGCAAGGCTTTTCAGTTAAAATATCACTTTAAATAAGATGTAGAAAAAAAGTAAGAGCGGGCAATGGTTTACCAGTAAGCCAAGGCCAGTAGTGTTTCACAGGCAAATTTTTGAAAATAACAATAAAAAAATAAAACCATTTCTCAGATGCAGGTTTTGCGAATAGAGAATTAAAATCCCCGAGGTCTCTTGTTTTTTAGGAAGTTGATTTGCTCTTTAAGGTCACTTCCTTGGTCACTCTTTGATGCGAACATTTCTCACAACTCCCTTTAAAGCTTCTATGCAAACAACAGAACATTTCCCACCATCATCTCAAATATTTGCTTACTCGATAGTCAGGTCTACAATGACTTCAGCTGTTCCATCGAATTCAACATCGGTGAAGTCGCACGTGATTAGAGTAACATTGCTCTGCTGCAAACGTCATTTGCAAAGTTTGTGTCCTTCCCCAGGAAGAAGGGGCAGCTATTTTAGTGGTACTTTCCAGTCTCGCCATCTTCTGTGCAATGGAAAGACAGGTCTGAGCCATTTGGGTATGTCATTTGTTAGGGAACTGAGAAATCTTCAGGCATCATTCGATGTAAAGCAGCCCCTTGGGCCGCTTAGTACCACAAAGGAATTGAAAATAACCCTTCTGTAAGTGCATGTTAGATTTAGAGCTAAGTTCTGAAAAACCAAAGGGGTCATCTGCATCTCCTGACTTTGCAAAAATGGGGAGAGAAGCTCGCTAGAAAACGTTCTCATGACATTTCTGTCGCTTCTGCTTTCGGTCAGAATGAGATAGTACAAGACCAGCCTCTAATACAGGATTATTTTTTTTTTTTTCTGTTCTTCACTTACATCCCAGGAACCAGCAGACAGACTGAGGAACTGTTTGCTTCAGCACTTTCGTAACAGTTGGTCTGAGAAGAAATTAGACTGAGAGAAGGATCTACTACTTCCCATCAATCTTCATTCTCATTCTCAATAGCTATAAAATTTACTGGGGGAACTGGAAGCAAGAAAAAGATGTAAATTTTCTTGGGTGACTCATAAGATTTTATTTATTTGCCTCTAGCTCCACTTTCACGGGAAGGTCCTTCCTTTAGAAAATAAGTTACATTACTTATGATTCAGCACATGAATGGGTAGGTAACACGGGAGATTATGAATAAGATTCCTTATTATTAAGTGGCCATAAATGCACCCACTTGAATAAAGCTTTGACAGAGCAATCCATCATCAGATTTTAGGCTAGTCTAGATCTGCGTGACTTGCACAAAGCCAGCCCCACCTTCCAGTTCACAGCAACGCTCGATTCTCCTTAAATCGGGTCAAGTTCTCCTTACTCCACTATAGACGTTTCATCAAAATGAATTTAATGCCCGCACGCTTTCAGTTCCTTAACAAAACCCCCTCTCGTTTCCCTGCTGCACTCCCTGTTTCTCATAACCCTTAGGGCACAGGCTCTAAGATTACAGGAAGCGCATTTACTTGTAAAAACGTGTTGCATAAACACCATTTTTTCTGGATATTTTGATTTTTATCTTCTTTCAGTCAGATGTTTTTTACCAATCTAAATCCAGACAAAAGCTTGCGTTCTCTGGTTTTAGCTGCAGTCCGTAACTGTTTCTCTTGGGTTTTGTTCTCCTCTACTGGGAGGAGACAATCTATAGAAATTTGACAACCAGGCAAGGACTGAAGCCAAGGTTGCGCATAGTGTTTTATTCAGCGCCGTCGCACTCTTACAAGCTTACTGCTTGATGTGAGCAGTGCGAAAATTTGGATTTGCAGCCCACTTTTTTCCCAGACAAAGCTGGTGTGGTCTAGATTGGCCTGACAATGGCCGAGTCACATTTATTATCAGAAAGGGAAGGCGATCAGCCGGAGTGTTCTGCAGGGATGCAGCCTTTGGGCAGAGGGACCAGGATGGGTTTCCCACAATAGCAGTGAATTTTAAAAATTGAATATTTTCTTCTCTTTACTGCAAAGTGGGAAGATGTCCTTCCTGAGTAATGGAAATCTGTCTAGCAACTCAAATTTTGCTTGAAGTGCCAGTGCAGCACCTTCTTTGCCTATCTCATGTTCTTGATATTTAGAAGACAGGCATGTGCCTTACTGAAACAAAACTCTCATGCTCACGTTCACTTACCAGAAGAACTGCTGAAATTTCATATACCAGCAAAGGTTATCAGATTATTTCTGTGGTATGTAGGTGCCGCAGCTAACCGCAGTTTGGACAAATGCTTTATGTGTGCGATACGATAAGCAATGAACGCAACCAGCAATGATAGACTCACAGGATGACTCGGGCTGGAAGGGACCTCTGGAGCTCTCTGGTCCACCCTCTGGTGCAAAGCAGGGGCAGCTCTGGGGTCAGACACCAGATCTTCAGTCCAAGGTGGGTCTGGCTGTGTCTCTGTTTTTCCCAGGTTCACGGGTACATCCATTTCTACTATAAAACTATCGCCCTGCCTTAAACGTAGTTCCTTTCTTCAGACTCGTTTTTAAGGAGGAATATGATGACCATTCCTAATGGAAAGGGAGAAGACAAATCAGCCACAGAGGAGAAACTTCCAGTTTTAAACCAGAGCTACAAAAACCATCTCTCTAAAAGCTGCCCGTTCACCCAGAGCTCCCCAGCAGATGTCAAGAACAACGTGTGCACACGTACGCACGCATGTGTGTGCATGCCTGCGTCCTCGCGACACGCTATCCCACAGGCAGGAGCACGCGCTCGCGTTCAGGGAATGCAGCAACGCACCAAGGACGAGCAGCAGAAGAAACCAGTCTGATTATTAGGCTATATTTAGGGCTATTTACTGCCCTGGCAAAACAAAAATCAGTTGCAAAACCAGTTTAACTGTTTTGCATTTATTGCTTTATGAGGTAAAAACTGGCACGCATCTCTGAACCCAGCTGTAAAAGTTATAACAAGCATCTTCCAAGTTTTAATCTTCACAATTTAAAATACTCCAGAGCAGCGTATGATAAGATTTCTTTTAACCTTCTTGTTTAGTATTTACACAAGAAGATATTAAAAGAAGAATATTAATTTAGAATAGAATGTAACATAGGAATGTTGCAATGAATAAAAGTAAAGTTAATGCTTAAAAGAAATATAAACCTATTAAGATAAAGAAATGCACATCAGGCAATAAACGACTTCAGCCCTACTTCACACTGATGCCAGAAGTCAAAACAGGTGAAGGGAAACCAAATCTAAATTAAATATATTAGTGATAGCAGGGAGTCACAATAGGAAAAATCCATGAAAAGGCAGTGCTACGGTTCCCTTGGTTGAGTTTAACATTGAGGTAAGTGTCGCGGATGAAAATATTTGACATGGTTATGATTTAACAGCCATTCAAAATTTATTCGTGATGTCAGGCAGATTGAGCGGCTGAATTTGGCAGCACTTAATCATTAACTTATTTAGGGGCTTGCAACGGTAGTAAACAAAATAATTGAACAGTGACTTAATTACAGATTCTAAGTGGCAAAATTCATACTAACTTACTAGAAGGTATCCCAATTTGATACATGTACTTAGGAGTAAAGGTACAAATCACAAATTAATGTTTTTATATATATACGCACGCGCATGCACACACACACATCTCCGACTGTGAATTTCTTAGTAGCAGGTAGTGGTAATGAGCTGAAAGGTGCCGCTTTTAGGTCCTACACATTAATGGATGGCCAGAAGAGCATCCACATCCCTACAGCTAATGTGTATCTCGCAACACAGAGGTGGAGAGGTGGATGAGAGGGAGGGAGACGAGCCTCTAGTTAAAATTTCCCTTCTCAGATTTAGAGTATACACTCACAATGCATCAGCGTTCCTCAATGGGCAATAGCTGAGGCTTGAGAAATATATGAGGTTGTTTTCACCTCTTTCACATGCTGGGAAGCAAGGAAAACATCTCCACTTGAGCCCAGTGGAAATTTTTGGACAAATCTGTCCTTTGTCAGAATGTAATATTTTTATGGAAAGAAGCCAAGTTCAACTAAATCGTCCTTGGGAAATATTTCTCAGGTCTAGCAAGGAATTTCTTGGTCAAAACACAGCTGAGACCTTCCCTCTCCCCTCTATCTGATAGATAGCGTGGAGGCTTTCCCTCTCACGGAGGCTCTCGGACAAGTGCTCAGGCTAAGCTTTTGCAATGCCTTAATCCTCCAGGTAAGTATGTTAACTACCAATAAGTTCACTGTTAAAGGATCACTCCTTTCCCACAGATTCCTTCCTTGGTTTTTAATTTTTAAAAAAATACAACTTGAAGTTTCCATTTCTCTTCCACCACAAAATGGGAGAATTTTTGCAGGGCGACAAACCTTTTCCTACCTACCGCTAGTCCGTGCAAATGACTTCTCACTTCGTAATCAGCCTCATGCTTCACAGAAAGGAATTTGTCTCTGAAAGCAGCTTTCCTGGAAAAGTGAAATATAGAGTTCAGCATGAACGCCGATTTTGGATCGGAAAGTTAATGAACGATTACAACTATAGAAAAGATGCAAGGATCAACCCATTGTCCCTTGCTGAAGTGCTCCAAAGAGTCACTGGTTGTTGGTGAACCTCTCACAATCTCTCCATCCTCAAAATTATAACACAGTTACTTCCTAACCAGGTCCAGAAGACAGCAGGCAAGCAGCCAAACATTTCCTCTATTCTTCTGGGACCAGACTTGCCTTTCTCACACCAGTATTTCCACCTGGAGCCTTTCCTTCCTAGAGAGAACTACCCCATCTGGTAAGGCTTCAAGACCCACATGCCGAAGCCTGGCTTTCCCCTCCCTTTCCTGCCCTTCATCATTTCCCAGAGGGTGGGAGGGAGCAGGGATATTCAGCAGGTCGCCAAGCCCAGCTCACCCATCTCCTTTTGAACAGAAGGGCCGAAGAGAGGCGTCCGGAGCAAAGCAGCGCTCACGCTGGTTTTGCAAGAGGCCAGGGAAAATTTTTTGGCAAGAAAAACAGACTGTGGATGTCATACAATGAGAGTCTGTAATGGAGTTATTCAGGCCAATTGTCTGTGATAACATCATCTGGACAGGACAGCATCCTCCCAGGCCCATTATGCTCTACAAAGAAGCGCCCTGGCCAAAATATGATTGCACCACTTGAATGACATTTCTTAAGCTATAAAAGAAAAAAAAATGTTTAAAATAGTATGTGTAAGTTGTTTGGGGGATGGAAACCTAAGGAAATGCTGGAGATATTTTATACCGTCCTCACATGACGTGGGACAAGGAGAAAGTTTTTAAAATTCACGCTATATGCAAAGTAGAGTCATTGTCAGGCACAAAAAGTCATGCTGGCAGCTCAGCAAAAGCGCCTCTGGGAAGCAAAACAAATATATTTAAATTGGCTAGGGGAAAAAAATAAACCAAAAAAAACCCCCAATCCTATTTGTTTGTTCTAGACTATTATGCTAGCCTTCCTTAAGGAGGCTTGTGAAAACAGAGTAAGCAGCCAGTCAACTCTTCACACCAAAGCCCTTTTAGCCGTATGGGGTGTATCTGACACACGTCAGGGCGCCCAGGAACAGGTCGCGAGGAGCGACAGCTTTGGCACGCCGTCACGTCTCCCTCCTCCCCCTCCTTCCCAGAGGCTGGTGGAAAACAAAGCGCTGGAGTGCCGGGGGGTCAGGTTGATCGTGGACCCAAACCGTTGCAGTCACTGGCCAAAGTTCAGCTGCAGAGTGGCCCCCGCCTGGGAAACCAGACAGCCTTTGGTTCCACGGACAATGTAGACTCTGGCTGCCTGTGTGACTGGAAATGATATCAGAGTTACAAGAAACTTGGGAATATAAAGGCAAAAAAACCTTTTATGTGACGCGATGGTCCTTGGGGCTACCCCCGCAGGGCGACAGCGGTGTCGGTGGTGGGAACAACATGGTGTTACAGTGTGCATGAAAGGGTCACCCCAGCACATCCAAAGTGTAAGAACATCCCTGACACCTTCTATACACCTCTCAAAGGACATCTATGCAGGACACCAAGCTAAGCATATCACCCAAGGGTCAGGAAATGGGCACACGGCCACCAAGGAAGATGGGGAGAACCAGAAATAAGAGACCACCTGCCGCCTAATAGCAGCAGGGCTGATCTCGGGTGTCACTGCAGCAAGACAGTGCACGGACAGCCTAACAGTGCCATGTACGTCTAAATTAAATGCATTGGAGCTGGACTGGCAATCCAGAAGCAGCTCCCGGATGCAGGTGGCAGAGTTCCCTGCTCCCTCCGGCCATTCCCGCACGTCTCCTCACTCCCCTCTCCTCTAGCAGAGCTCTCTGCCAGCACAAAGACCTCAAGAAGTTTCCTCTAAAGGCCATACGCGGAGCATACACAGCTCTTAATGGACATCTTCCACTGCTTGGCTCAGTCTCGTTTGAAGAGTGCCACAAGCACACGTGGTGGTGCATCAACACACGTCATCACGATATGCCAGAGGAAACCCAGAAATACCTCCTTTCAGGTGGGAATGTTTTGGAAGAAAGATATGGGAAGAGTATTGCATTATGAGCTGCTTCGTCGTGTGCTGCCAACAGACATACGTTGATAGACATTGCGGTATGGAAAAGCAGTTGAGAGTCCTTAAGGCCTTGGCTGGTGTTTACTTTGGCCAATGGCAATGGGCAGACCTTGCAAGGACCTGGCCTAACACCTTTACTTCCGTCTGTGGCTATCATTCATTAAACTTGCTTTTGCATAGATTTCTTCTACGTTTAAACACCCGTAGCTCCGTGTCTTGCTTGTGTTAATGGGTAACTCCTGTGAGTTAACACCAGTCTGAAGGGGTAAGTGCTTCCGCAATTGCAGGAGAAACATCTCAGCAGCCTTGTGTTAACAGCCATGTAAGTTCCTAAATGTCAGCCCAATGTCGTCAATTCTCCCACCTCTTCCGTACGTGCAGTGCTCCATTAAGTATCGCTGTTTATGTTGTCATGATGCCTAGAGGCCTCCACGGGGAGCAGCTTTTGTAGTCCAGAAACAAGAGAAACAACCCAGACCCTCATGCGAAGGGCTTCCTTTTCGGAAAGACACAACACAGCTGGGAAGCAAAGCATCAGCAATGAGGTGGATCACTTTCCTCGCGTAGGAAAAAATATATCACAAGGAGGCAGAGTCAAAGACAGAGCAAAGGGAGGTGATGGGGTAATGGGAGGGAGAGGAGAAAGGGAGTGACGAAGAGACAGCATGGGAAGAGGAGAAAAAAGGAGATGGCGAGAGCAAAGGAAGGATGGGAAGGGAAGGGGAGAAACAGAGGTGGTGTAGCATGGGGCTGGGCAAAGACACAGAGCACGAGCAGCCATCAGTGGGTAGCACTTGGTGTCCAGCTGTGTAAGGAGCCTGACCCCGTGCTCGTCCGGGGGCAGGAAGGGGCAGCAGATATGACGTGGACCTCCGGCTGCCTCCCAGGCCATCCCCCGGCGCAGGCGTGCTCACCCAGCACGTCTGCGGGGCCGCCGCGGGGACACGCTTCCTGCCCGCCCTCCACCGCCTCTGCTTCCCAGCTCTTTCCCCTGATCTGCTATTTTCATTTTCTTCCCCTTTTACTGAAAAGCCCGTTGCTTTGATTGCTCTACCAAAGAGGTTTCTCCCCAGAAGGCGACAGCTCCACTCTGACCAGGGACGTTGGATCATGAAGGCCATGAGGAAACAATTTAGAAATGCCTCTGCCGACCATGGGGAAAATCCACCCCAGATAATGTGTTTTAGATGGTGTTGGAATCCCGGAGGTGCCTGCAACGAGCAGCTTCATACTTGAGTGCTTAGTGCGTGGGACACTCCTCCCCAGGCTCGCTACAGAGGTTGCCAAAGGAGTCAAAAGCAAAGGCCAACTTAGCTTTTTAACAGATGCGTTTCTGCCACAACCTAAACAAGTATCTTTCAGATAAAAACCTCGCGAGGGGTCCTGAGCGCTGTACTCACTTCCCTATGAGCACAACAGATTCTCCAGCTGCAGAGCACATCTGGAAGAGCCCTTTGTCCCGCTGGGGGCTGGGAGCTCCCCGTCTCCGTCAGCAATGGCTCTCCTCTTTGCAGCTCCCTGGCAAAGCAGGGGAGTGAGCCACGCTAGAAGGGTGCTGTGAGAAAACCCAATTTTTTGTGGAGTCACCGTGCTCCAAGATAGGGCACAAGGAGACACCAAGGATGAGAAAGAGGTTTGTGGGAATGTTGGTAGGAGATGTTTGTTACATTCTGGGCTCTAGAATCAGCTGGAAGCCTTACATGGAGGGCTGCATAAGTACACGGAAAAATTAATTATGGGTTACTGCTTGGAAACCACATCAGGCTGGGGGAAAATAGCTTGTGCTGTTCTTCCCCAGGCAGCACCGCAGGACATGGGTATGGGGCTGGAAGGACCCTCAATCCGAGACAGCACGTCCAGCTATACCGACCAGTTGCGAGCACTTCTCATCGTTAGAGACCACTTCTCATCGTTAGAGACCACTTCCCATAGGAGAAAGCTTTTGTGTTGCGAGCTCTGTTTGGGGCTGCTTTGCTCTGCCGGTCACCGAGTTCCCATGCGATGTCAGGGCCCGCAGGGCTCCTTTTGACAAACCCCAGACATTTTTCCTCCCCGAGGAAGGAGGCGAATCCACGGTCCCCCTCCCATCTGATCCTCCTACTGCTGCTTTAGGAATCCAACTGCGCTGTGACTCAGAAGACCCAAAAAAGAACCTTTTCTCCCCAGCGTAGCCAGTGGACGGAGCTATGCACCTACAAAGGATGATTCAGAGCATCTTGGACGTCTGAAGCCCTTCGATTTTTGGAAAAATCTTCCTAAATTGTCTGAAATTGTAAAGCTTTCTATGGCTGCCTAAATCACCTGTGACTTACACCAAAGCACAGTAGGGAGAAATAGAGACTGGGTCACTTGGTAGTGACAGAATAAGATGAAAATTTCATTATTCCTCCTGACATAATGTGGAATACCAACTTTCCTGGCTTTTAGAGGGATTTGAACGTATAGAATAGCCAAAAAGGATACAAATTGTAAAGGCAGAAACTGTTGCTGTCTTCTCAGGCATTAATGCTCTCATTCAAGCAGGAAGAAACTCCCCAGAGTAAAGCATTTTATAAGAGTGTAATCACATCAGCACAAGCCAGAAGGATTGTGAGAACTCAAAGTGAAATCCCTCTGGGTTTGCAGCCAAAAGGCTGCCCAGTGGAGGCTCGGAAGGATTTGCAGGAGGCACGCAGGCTTCGGCGCCCCGCCGTTGTATTGTGATGCTGGAAAAGCTTTTCGCAAACGTGTCTTTGTCTAGCCCTTGAGTAGTGGCGTAATCCCGCACTTGTTCCAGCATTCGGGAACAGCAGCAGTGATTTCTTTTTTAATTCCTGGACTCTGACATCGTCTGGAGATTGTTGGCAAAAAAAAAAAAAAAAAAGTATGACTTCCAGAAAAAAATGCAGCTATTCAGACTAATTGTTTTTTCCATTTCTTCTAGCGCAGCACCCGCACCCGGCTAAGACTGCAAGCACTCCCATATGGCAAACCCATATTTTTTCCTTCAAGGCCATGAAAAAGAAAGCCTTTAGCGACCTGTACTAATCGTAGCTGCCTGGCTTCATGTGATTTTCTGTCATACTTTTGCCCATTATCACCCACATTTGAAAGACTATCTTTCCTAAATGAGAAGTACCATATTACAGTATATACCATAAAGAGGATGCACACCTTATAAAATAAAATCCAAACAAGCACCAAGAGTCTTCTAACGATGACACCTGAAATGCTTTGGAAGCCTGTAGCACAGTGGATTACATATGTAACATAATTGCATTACATACGTAAATCTAATCCGCTGTTCCTAACCCATTTCATTCCTATGTGTTACATACATTAATAGTCTGAATTAAAAGAAACTTTAACTTTCACAAGTGAGTCATCAGCCTTCTGTGAATCATTAATCCCAAATCTCTTTCTTTTACCAGAAACAGACATCAGGTCTGTCCAACAGACAGCTTAGGTGCGCGTAAGCCAGTTTAGCAGAACGGGGCAAGTCTGGATCTAAAGTCTGAAACCCATTCAAACGTTCCTATTCTCATTCCCGATAGGAAACCTTATTTCACTGGTATTTATGCGGCATCTGTGCAGTCATCCCAGATGCTAAAATGGAATAATATATAACTGCTTCCTCATAAGGTTAAATCCCTAAATGAAATACCAAGGTCTGGTTTTTCATTAAAAAAAAAAAAAAAAAGCAAAAAAAATTCCTTTGCTAGATCATGCCTTCAAATGCAGGAGAAGTCATTGGAGACCTGGAGCACTATGACACGGTCTGTCTCTCTGCAGTTCTCCGGGTTGCTTGTCTACATGAGCAGTGTCTACGTGAACAAGTGCCATTAGGGCAGGACAGTCCTTCAGAGCAGAGTTTGGTTGACTGAATTCATTTTCATCAACACAGATATCCCCTCAAGAGACGCAATCTCAGCGTCGGCTGACAGACAATCTGCAGGAGACAGACAAAAGATTTTTTCACCAGTTTCCCTCCCATGATCA
>VXBO01002851.1:505629-570392 GCA_013400135.1 Rhinoptilus africanus
CCTTGCCACGCAAACCCAACACGCTGTGCCAGCAAAACCAGCCACACAAGAGACAGCAAAGAATCACTGCCGGGATGGGAACGAAAGAAAAATCCTGCTACAAAGCACCGCTGGCACAGATAAAGAACCAACAAATTTCAGTGTCTGCAACAGCCGCTATTCTCATCTCCTAAAAGCTGTTTTCAGGGCAGAGAAGTGAGGGCTAACACCATCACCACATCGGCGCTGTGAAGGGGGTTTTTTTTTTTGGTTTTTCTCACCCCTCCCTGGATGAGAACAGCCCCCAGCCCCGTACCCCAGGGAAAGTCCATTTCATGCCACCAAGTTATTAGAGAACTCACATTAGCTCACACAAAACTTTACAAATACAGGTTTCTAATGGCTTAGTGTGTTCACAAAAGTATTGTTTATGGTGACGGGCTATAAAACTGTGCAATAACCTGCCAAGGGGAATTTCAGAAATATTCTCATCTGAGTCATCTCCATCGAGGTCATAAAATGGAGAAAGCCTTTGAAATGAATTGCTGGTTTCTGGGATGGAAAAAGCCACCACCACCCTGCCACGCACATGCACACCAATAGGCAAATAAGATCTTCCCCATCCCTTACCGCTGTTTTTCTGCCGTCACAGAACTGCGCTATTGACTCAGTCCTGTTGTATGGCCGAGAGAGAAGGCTGCCACAGAGCGCACGTCAAATCGCAGCATTTCCCTTTTGCAGAGATTTTCGGCATTTTCAACTTGCAATCAACTCGGGTTTGTTACAATTCAAAGGAAAATAGGCTTTCGAGGGTTCCTGTAGAGTAAAAATTCTGTAAAGAGTGCTTTCAGACACCCAACATCAGGAGTAATATAAGAAATAATAGAGGCTGGGATCAGTAGCTGTTGAAAGACGTATTTCATCATCTTGTTGCTATGGCCAGGCAGTAATAACGCAACTCTGCGCTCTCTCGTAACAAGACTTGCTACAAAAAAAGGAGACTTAATTTAAATTCCTATTCACATCCATGTGTTCACCCACAACTCACAAGGACAGACTGAGTTTTAGGAAGCTGTTCTGACATTGATCAAGAAACTGTATATTTTTACATACAATTTAACATTCCATGGTACCCGTGTCTCACAGTGCTCCTGATTAGAATATATTTCAAATTTTCAAAGATACTGAGCCGCCTTCTAATAGCCCCCTGCCCTACCAGATACCAATGGGTAAACAAAAGTGCCTCATTTCCAGTAATTACATGGTTAACTGTGCACGTGGAAGTTAATTCAATTCTCTGTATCTGTGACGTTAACAGAAATAAGAGCCTAGGACTATATGAAAACATACGAATTATCTGCCCAAGCCCCACATACTCAAAAACTGAAATAAAATGTTTATAGGAACTCACTCCCCCAAGAGATGGAAGGTAACAGAGCACAGAAAATCCTTTAATCCTTTAATCTGTTCAATGCTTGAGCACAGCCTTCTTGAATATACCTTGTTTCAACACAACGGAAATAAAAATATCACACGCCAAGTAGCAGCACAGGACTGCTTACCTTGAAAAGGAACTCTGCAACACCGTGAACTATTATCTTCTGTTCTCCTCAGATTTTTGGCACTTATCTAGTGACTCAAGGATTATGTATGTAAACATGGATGAAACCATTTACCAGAGTGTATGCAAATAATGTCTCTTTTTCTTTAATTTGTCATTAAACACAGCATGTAAAGGTCACCATGGCCCTAGGAAAAATGTCCAGGCTTCTGCCCAGGCCTGCAGAATATCAACAGCACCATGTAATCATATCAGAGTTAAACTCTGCCTTCGAGAATAAACACTTTTAAAAACTTCTTTTTCACATGTAAGCAAACTTTTCCATGTTTCTTCGCTTCTATAAACATCAATGGCAGCTATAAATACTCCCTCCTGGCAACTCATGATTCGGTAGCACTACTTACAAGTGAACACTCATCCAAATATCATCTTGAATATTTGGCAGGGCTAATGGCCAGGTAAGAAGCTGAAGACACTGTGCTTTCCCAGTACAACGAGAAAAGAGAAAGTGAAGAGTCACGGTGTGTTCTTGGGTCTAAAGACAGAAGGAAATACCTGCTTTTACTCTTTTTCTCTCTTCAAACCTAAGAGCAAATTCTCACAAAACCAGGAAGCATGGTTTGGGGATGCGGTAACCTATGGCGACCTTGGCCAGACTGCGCTCCAAACCAAGAAGGCAGTGTACAGGGCTGGGAGCTCCCCAGAGACTGGGGACAGGCTGCAAGGGAGGGACTTGGAAAGATGGCCCCGGCGTGCAGGGATGGCATCAGGAAGGCCATAGCTCGCCTCAAGCTGAGACTCGCAAGGGTTGTCAAGGGCAGTGAGAGGAGTTTCTACACCTACGTGGGCAGTAAAAGGCTGAACGAGGAAAATGTGTGCCCTCTGCTGAGTGGGGTAGATGGTTTAATGACAGCTGATGCAGGTGGGCACGAGGTACTCAAGGCCTCCTTTGTCTCGCTGTTCACCAGGAAGGTCTCCCAGGCTCCTGAGCTTAGAGACAAGGTTCAAGGAAGAGAGGATCTACAAATGGTGGAAGAGAATCAAGTCAGGGTCTCTTGAGAAATCTTAGCCCATACAAGTCCATGGGACTTGGTGGGTGTCATCCATTGGTGCTGAGAGTGTTTGCTGGTGTCCTTGAAAGACCAACCTATCATCTCTGAAAGATCCTGAATATTAACATAATTTATGACCAAAATAAGCAAAACTGAGGGACTTTACCTGCAAGATTTTCCGGTGCTTGACCTATGAAGGTTTCTAGTGCGGTGGAGAAAATCCTGTGAATATCAAAGAAGAAATCCTAGACCTCATTTTCATGAAGAGACTACTCAATTCTTTGAAAGTCAATTTTACTTCAGGTTTCAGCCAGTATTAGTTAAATATAATTCCTAAGGAAATCGTTGGCTTTTTCATAAAGTTACAACTGCAGAAGGAAAACTCACTCTGACTTGGAATTGATTTCTTTTTTAAAAAAACCAAAAGAGTGAATGCCCTCAGGTATAAGAGAAGCATTCCTAGGCTTTTAACTAGGGAGTTAGTAAAAGGAAGTATTTTGTTGGGCTATAATCAGTTTTATGAGGGAAATACTGATTTTGAAATAGACTGGTCGTTCTGCTAATAACAGCTGACACGGAGAAATGAAAAAGAATAAAAGCAGGAAACGAAAAAATGCAAAGCATTTTGCAGTGCACAGCAGCCGATGAACAAACAGCCCTGGCCAAAGCTCTGGGGCTAAAGAGCTGAAGGAGCAGTGCGAACAGTTTAGCACACCGCAAAGAGCATTTCGCTCCCGTGGATCTGCCTCTCCAGCCCATCGTCCAGCAGAAGAGCCATTGTGTTCCAGGGAATTGTTGCTTGCTTACATATACTACAATTAAGAACAAAAGATTTAAGTCATTTCCAGCATTTCCATCATTGTAACAGAAATCTCTGCAGAACAGCAATTTGCTGGAGGGCCGAGAGAGAAGCATTAAGTGGCACTGAAGTGCCATTGACAACTTGGCTGATGACATGCCAGCTTGAAAGCCATTTGTTCATTACGGCACTTGCGTAAAAGTGTGCTGTTTTAGCTGACTTACAGCTGGGAATAAAATTAATTCTTTTGGGTGGAGAATAAATGGTACTAGCTAAGCTACCTTCCTTACTTGAGTTTATTTTAAAGAGTTTACAGCTCAAGAATAAGCCTGACTACCTTATATATCTAAAATAATCGGAAATATAGAACCTAGTTAGATTTAGGGGCAGCCATGGCGACTCTGAACAAACAAAAAAATCCATTCAAGGGTGGCAGCAGAGCCCTTGTGTCTCAATTAAACTCAGCCATTCTGATATTAAACCTGAAAAATCCTTTTCAGATTGAGCTGAAACTTTTTCAAACTTTTAAGAAATCCGTCCGTGTCACAGCTATGCTGATAAACACGTCCCCAATGGCAACACCCTGAGGACCCTGAAATGCCCACATTGGCAAAGCTGCCCAGCAGCCCTTTCTTAAACGTTACTCCAATTCAAATAGACTAACTAATTTAAAGAAAATACAGTCTTATTCTCGGCTGTGCAATTTTAAATATGTAGTTCAAGTGCATTAATTGATTTTAAAAAAGGATTCAAACTGACCAGACACTTCACCAACTCTTTCACAATTTACTTTAGCAATATGTCAGCATTATAAAAAGTTGCAATCAGAAGAATGAATTTTACTTTAATTTCCTCGCCTTGAGCAGTATGTTGCAATGCGTTTCCCTCTGTAACACTTCCTGTTACATTAGCTAATGTAAACCACCTCAATTTTGTTTACACTGTGCATAACAAACATTTTTCATACATACTGATTCTACAAACGGCATTGAAAACAGGTGAATTTCAGTTTATTCCTTGAAGAGTTACTGGCAACAATAAAACTGATCATAAAAAGGAGTAAATAAAAATATTTTGATCATCTCCATGGTCTTAGGGACTCTTTTTTCTTTTACATCCTGCCTAGGGCAGGGGAGAAACATGATTTAATTCAGGTGATTTGTCCTTGAAGACTTTAGCAAGGACAACAGGAATAGTGGCATACAGTTATGGCCTCTGAATCTGCAGCCTCCTTAAAATAAACTAGATTTGTACAGAGAAGAAAAGAAGCTTAGGGGGGAAAAAAAAAGAGAGTATTGTCTCCAGAAGGAATAGTTCAGCCTGTGGGTCCTATTGCCTGGCAGGGAGAGGAAAGGAGAGGAAAGCCCACACCCACAAAGCAGACCCTGCCACGCTTCCCAGCTCTCCTCCTACCAGCCACCGGTGCACTCACCAAGACCTGGCTCTGGGGTTATCTTGAGGGGGGTGGTTCTTCATGTTACTAGACAAAAACCAGCACAGAACTCTTTAGTACCTAACTTCAGTTTCCTAAGAATCTAACTGATCTACTTAAGAGACCAGCAAAAAAAGGGCAGTGGATTTGGGGCCAAAATATGTCACATCTCAAATCTGAACAAGGATTATCAGCAAAGGAACGGATTTTAGAAACAGAGGTTACGGTGGCGATTTGGACAGGAGTGACTGACCCAACCCTCACCCCTCGCTCTGGAGAGGAGGAAGGTACAACCTGCCACACGTGCTCACATTGCCCAGGGCGCTTGTGCCATCTTCATCCTTGGAGGTTCTCCAGACCCAAGTGGATCAAGCCCTGAGCAGCCTTGTTTGACCCCAGAGAGGAGCTACTTTGAGCAGGAGGCTGGACTGAGAACTCCTGAGGTCACTCCCAGCCCGAGTTACCCTGGGACCCTATGTCACAGCAGTGGTACTTTCTGCATACATCAGTCAGCAAACATAGCATGTCACTGATCTTTGACACAATTCGGAAGACTTCCTGCACTTATGCAAAGATATTTCACTGCAGGAGGTATGATCCATGAGATCTAGTGGGATCATCACGCTGACCACATGAACAGTTTCCCCACACTTACACAACCGGCGACTTAGCAAAGAATTACGCACCGCAAATTCTTTCATCTTCATGAATGAAATACCAGTATTCTTGGATTTACTCTATTTTTCCCATGACAAAAATGTAGCAATTGTTTAGATGTGCTAACCTATGCCACAATAGTAAGGGCATTACTGGTGGTCATGTAGTTATTAGCATTGTGTTAATTATGCATCCATTTTCATTGCAATTGAGAAAAACAAATGGCTGTATAAAGGTCAGATTCTGTTTTGCAGCAGGGGACAGCTCTGGTCCAAACAGTTACACTGGATTCCATCGCTGTAACTAGCCTTTTACAGGAATGTGATCTGGGGAGGCCTTTAAAGATCATGGAGAAAAGGAAATACTGGAATTGCAACCAAAAGAATTCCTCTGGTCTCTGAGAGCAGAAAGAGCAGCCCCATGTTGACTGTTGCTAAATGTCCACCTACCTCAACAGGGGCAACACCGTGTGTGAGCAGAAAACCCGTGCAAGATCCTTCACCCACCTCCGGCTTCGCACTCAGCCCTAGATCCATGCAGAAATGCTCAATATCTGACATTATCGCTAGAGTCTGTGGGTATTCTTGCAAAGTTATGAAATGCTTCCTCACTGTACGCCTCACTATTTCATTGCAAATAGCAAACTCATTCTCCTTGTTAGAAGTGAGCAGAGGAGAGACGACCGTGACATGTCTTGCGCAGAATGATTGCCGAGATAGGGGTGAGCTGCTGAGTGACAGCAACTGCTGGCTCATACGTGCGCTGGGCAAGCTTATGCACACCCAGCACAAAAAGATTAGATATGCCACTAGTACAAGGGACACATTTGCTTTGGCTGAGGGGAGCTACACTGGTTTTGATTTCATGATCCGCTGCATTTTACAGCTTGGGAGTTTCCTGTTCTCTCCAAGCCCTATTACAACTTCCAGGATGCTCTACTCCCTTAGCCCTCACGATTTGGTAATGGGCATTGGCTTTACAATAGCTACACCTGGGGATAGAAAAAAACAGTTTGATTCAGTAGTTGAGAAATCAAGATTTGTTGCCTACCCTGGTGTAAGCTGGCACGGGCACGCAGGTCCCCGACCGCGGCCTTGCGACAGCCGGAGAGGGGAGGAACTGCAGTTTCTGGGTTCCTGCAGCCCATGTCCATGTAGAAAGTCTGTGCATGTTCATACCATCCACCCCAGCAGCCAACACCGGAGGCATTTTAGGCTGAACCCCCCCAGCTCTCTCAGCCTGAGAGGATGATGCACAGACGGCTGTTCTGAGAGGGACCCTGAGCTGAAATAAGTGTTGGCTCTCACTGAGCCCCGTCACCCGCTGCAACCGCATTGTGAAAAGGGGGTGCCCGCACTGCAACCAAAAGTATCACCGAGGCCCAGAAATTCTTGCATCCTTTTTCTTTGCTATGAAAAGCTGACTTGATCAAGATCACAGGCTTAAAACAGGCAGACCGGACCAGCAGAACTCGATGCAACTTGGGTCCAGCCCCCCCGAGGCTCCCTAGCAGTACTATCAAGCCCACATGGGGTTGCTATCAAGCTCAAGTTATGCAAGAGAACAAGCTGTTTAATTATGCTGGTTTGCATCATATCCCTCACTCTGCCTTCAGATCCTTTCTAATAAAATGCTAGAAGTATTTTCTTGTTGATGAACACGCTGTTCTGAGCCCTGCAGTTGCTCTTATTTTGCTTTACAGCGTTTTTGATAAGATACATGGAAGTGTTTCATAAACCCCGAATCTTTCAGTAAGTTCTTCACATTGTTCGGTGAAGTTAGTGGATAAGTTTCCTCCTAAAGGCAAGGCATGAGACATTAAAAGCGATTCTTCCCTAATATCTGTATTCAATCAAGTTATTCACATCATTAAATGCCGAGCTGCACATTAATAAATTGCAATAAATCATTTCCCTATCTCTGTTCTTAACCACAGCAGACAGTACAGAGCAATGCAAGCAATTTGGGCCTTTTTAGCAACTTTTATACCTGTGTGCTGCTGGTGCTTGACAATCCAATACATTGGTGATTGACCAAGCCTGTGTCACTTCAGTTTTCCTAAATATAGAAAACCACAATAGGCTAGGTTTATTATTAAAATCTTTGCTGTCTCTTAATGCAAGTTAGGATCAGCTTTTAAAGGTAGCCCACTGTGAATCTGAGTATAAAAGAGCCAAGTAGTGCTCTGAATGGAAATCACTGAATAACTAACGGGGTTTAAAACCCCCCAACCCTCTCCATAGGTTATCTACTGCAGTTTGCCATTATACAGAGTAAACTTTGTCTCTCTGTTCATCAGGTTATGGGAAATAATAGCAAATATCTGGCCACTTTTAGTATCCAGGACTGTGTGACAGTGAACAACGGGCAGGCGAAAGCCTTCTGAAATCGATGGGCTAATGCAGATTTTAAGAGGATTTTAGGAGAGCTGAATCTCTATTCATCACCTCTGCTTTCATAAAGCAGGAGTTAAAGGTAACACCGTCACCATTTCAGGGAAACAGAAAGGGTTCCTGGACACCCTGAGAGCCTGTGAGCTAGAAAAAGGGGAACCTCTAAATCTCTTTGACATACAGGTGATGAGGGTGGGGTTTTTTAGCCAGTGGAGGGGTGATGCGAGCTGTCTGAACCATGCCTGCACTCCCAGCCGCTGTTACTCTGCTATGCAAAGCACTGCTCGGTGCCTATACACTCGCCGGGGCATTTGCCAGGGTTTTGCAAGCCCTCCTGACTCATGGTCTGGAGAGGAAACGGCTGCCATCGCTCAGCCCTTGACCTGCGGCGAGCGGGAACAAAGGGCCGGGACGGGGAACGCAGCCGGGGCTGTCAGGTGAGGAACGGCAGGCCATGGAGAGCGTCCCAGCGCTGGCTGCTTGGTGAGGTTATCCTATGGTCGGTGCTCTAGACACACTCTAAAAGAGCATCCTTGTCTAAGAGACAAAGAGGCCTCCAAGAGGGCATCCCGTGGGCTGAGCCTGGCTGAAAAAGCCACAGACCAACATCGTGCACTGGGGAGACCCACCTGGAGAGGTTGTTCTTGACACAGAACAAAGGCTGGTTCTCCCTCAAAGTTGAAATCCTCACGTATTTCCTTGAAAAGTGAACAGCAAGCCACACTACAAAGGTTATTTCCAAAAGGTTCTAGTAAATAGAAGCAGGGCAGGGTTAGATGAGCCATGAGGAAGAAGTTCTTTACACCGAGGGTGGTGAGACACTGGCCCAGGTTGCCCAGAGAGGGGGTGGAGACCCCATCCCTGGAGACATTCCAGGCCAGGCTGGATGAGGCTCTGAGCACCCTGATCTAGTTGAAGATGTCCCTGCTCCCTGCAGGGGGTTGGACTAGATGGGCTTTAGAGGTCCCTTCCCACCCAACCCAGTCTATGATTCTACGAAATACCTTTTATTTAAGCCTTGTGTTGGAGAGATCACCACGATAGGAAGGAGCTACCCTATCTGAAGGAGGAGGGGAAGGTGCTCATCAGCAAGTCAGATACCTCTAGTCCTACTGAATTTGTCACCAAGCCAGCGCAGTCAGCGGAAGCCGCTGTGCCGAGACCCCAGATACACTCTCTGGAAATTTTCCGTGCTGTGGAGAATTGCCTCCTGAAGGCTGATACAGCTGAAGTGGTGTTTCATGTCAGTCAATCAACATGAAACCCTACGCATTCGCTCAGCAAAGTCATCAAGAAGGGATGTGCCAGGCCTCTTTCGCTCCCACCAGGAATGGGAAAGTCCAAATGGCATCTGCTCGTCTTTCTGTCATAATCCTAAACTTTACCTCAGGCTTAACTCAAAACTTCTGGAAGTTTACTGTAAACGCAGCAGTGGGGAAGCAGATACACCTTAGCTGACATGTTTCCAGGAAGAAGGGGAAAACCACTATTAGCATGTGGAGGATAATTGTTGGGAACTGCTGCTGTTCGTGCAAATTTTTTCCAATGGGAAGAATGTCCCTTTATAGGAAAAGTCTTTTAAAACATTCACCAAGACTGAACTCTGAAACAGAAGTTATGTCGTGTGGTCCCAGGGGAAAATGTCTAATTTTCAGTCCCCAGAGGAGGCTTTTTTTCTTAGACACCCTTGAAACGGGGCCTGGGTGTAGGGATGGGAGATGCACACCAGGCTCCCACATCCCCCTCTCCTGCCATGGCACAGACAGGACACCCCACAAGTTCTTTACACCTGCGTCCACCTCCATCATCCTGTCCTTTACATGCATCAGCTGTAAACAAAGTTATTCCTCACTGCAAGCATTTTTGGCGCTAAGACTATCATCCCTGCAGCGATTTAATAATATTGGGGGTTTAAAGTCTTTAAAAATAAGTCCCTCATTCTAAAGCTCAAACTTGGAGCATGGAGATACATGGTGACTCCAAAGCCATAGGGAAAAAGCCCCGAGACATATAGTAAATGTATTTGCAGACCAAAACTGCTCAGGGTGGAGTTTACAGTTAGTAATTTTTGAGAACAAGACTAAGCATACAAAGTCCTGAGCTCCCTTTCACGGAGTGTGGATTTAGGGGTAAAATGCTTAGGCGTAACGGTCACACCTCCAACCTTGTGATTTATCCTGCAGCCTCCATCCTCCAGTTAGCTGGCCTTCTTGCAGGTATGGATATCTTCCAGCCATGCTGAAGTAGGAGACAACAAATATCAGGCAGCGTGACCTAATTTCCTAACAGCTGGCATAGACAAGCGACCAGAGCAATGAAAAACCTGAAGACCTCTCTAATTATGTGATTTGATTCATATACTACATGTGCAATGTGTGCTGAAGAAAAAACTTCAGTGCTTCTGAGGCATTCATCCACCATCTACCTGTTAATCCAAACAGGATTGTCAGGCTGTACCAACTGCGCTGCCTCGGTCCTGAATCGTTCAGCTTGTGCTAGACTTAAACAGTGACTCAAAAGGTGGACAATGACTTCTTAGAGGCTAAAAACCTGCAGATGGGGAGAGGTCAAATGATCCTACACCTGAGTGCTCTTATCTGGCTGTGGACAGGACGGCTCAACCTCACGAAGCCTCAAAATGGCAAGGTATTTTGGGTGAGTAGAGCATGGAAAAAGCTTGTGGGAGATGAAACACCCGTCACACCTACACAGACAGTGACTTGCCACAAGCCTTCCTTGTCCAAATTGATCCAAAGCTTCCTGCACCAAACTTTTCAGGGGCTCCAAACTCCTGGTCTCGGGAAGCCATGGCCAGGAAGAAGACTGCCCACCAATACTAGCTCTCTTCCACGGACTGTACGCTCTATCTGGTCCAGCTCTAGCCCTCTTCTGAGAACTGCACACCCTTACTGGTCTGGTTCTAGCTCTCTTCCGAGAACTGGAAAGCCCTAACTGGTATAATACTACTTCTCTTCTGAGAACTGGACACACTAACTGGTCAGACTGGAAAGCAGGATGGTTCCCAGCCTCCCAGTCATCACTATAACAGCTTTCCCAAAACCACAGGTACTGGTCACTGGCTCTGGCTCCCCCTCCCAAGGGCAGGTAACCGGGCAGGTTCATACCAAAACACTGGCTGCTTTGGCCATGAGTCCCTCAGAAATTACATATTTCCCTGGATTACTTTGGGTGTCAGGAGCTTAACATCACGCCTCCCTTCTCCATTATGGATTTCTTCAGTTGAGATAAATCACAGGATGCCTGCCTTCTTTCTTTGACAGGAGTCGTCTTTTCTGGTTTTTCCTCCTATTTTTTTTCCCTTGAAAGTAGACGTATCGTTTTTGAAGACACCCCCATACTCCGTATTTATATGCCATACAAAAGGGATTGTTTCCACAATTGCCTTGTGCTGAATGAGAACCAAAATCAGAGGAGGAAGCAGCGTGATCTGCAATAGGAAATCTGTGTTGAAGAGCTTTGCAGAGACCAAAAAGCACCCTGTAACAGCCCAGCCTGTAGTTCTGACTGATAAGAAAGAAGATAAACTGCGGCAGGATGTGGTTCTCTTCATCTCCGCTCAGAAGATATAAACTTTGTAAAACAAAACCCAGAACCCTTGCACTAAGGAAAACATCCAAAAGCCCCGAGAAATCTGAGGGAAACTCCAAAGAACCAAAAAAAAAACCCCAAACCCCTTTTTTTCTTAGTGAGACATTTGCTTAGCAAGTCGTGTGCAACGCTCCCACCGTACCAGTCCCTGACTGCGTCTGACTCAGAGGCACTTAACTTTCCCACAGGATTAAGCTATGCCTGCCCTCCAAAAAGTGAAATAGAAAAGTCTGCTTCAGTGTTCATCGCTTATTTTAATAACAACCACAGTGAAATAACCTGCAGATGCTAAAATGCTCTTTGACTGGCATTATCTCAAAACTTGTCATAGGAAAGGAGCAAACCAGTGTGAACCATAACGTCATTTACTACTTGTTACCACTCCTGATTCGATTCAGAGTAGGGTTAAGCTTCTCATCTGTGTATATTTAACATGCCGTATGAGTGCATGCAAGCACAACAAATGATCTCATTTAACCCAGGTCAAAAAATACTTTGTAATGGTGGGTGATTTTACGTTTTACATCTACTAACATCACTTCAACCGGGTAGAGCCAAACCACGCATCACAACTAAAATGCAACGTCAAAACCAAAATTTGCAGCCTGGTCAGTGCCGTATCTGGTTGGAGGAGACCTTAGTCTTCTCTTCCTGGGATTTCAGGGTGCTCTGGAAACAAATGATTATAAAACCAGGTACAAATCTTTTCAGGTGTCTCATTCGACTTCAGAGTGCCAATAAAAACGCAGCAGGGAGGAGAATGTTACACTGACTGCACTTTCAGGTGATCTAGGAATAGCGTGACGGACTGTGATCAGGAAGACGGACAAAAGGTCAAATCCTTCTACAAAGTTTCTGTTACACTCCATGGTTTTAGGATCAGCCTGGTGCAAAAAGGAACGGGGCCTTTGTAAATAAGTTTCTTGGATTTTTTTTTAAATCACTTTTTTCTACTGTATTGCTGGCATTTTCTGTTTCCTGAAAGTGATTTTGCCCATTAAACTAAGGGGTAAAACGATGGAGGAAAAAGGAGGAAGACAGAGACTGGAACAGGCATAAAGAACACTTGAAATTTCCGATTATTTTAAATACTTAGAAAAGTATTTTTTAAAAATCATCCCCTGCCACAATTCCACCTTAAGTAAGTCCAGCAAGCGTGAGAATAACTTCAAATAAATAAATCAACTTCCTCTTCTAGAAAAATCTAAGGTCAAACTATCATTTGCCACTTTATGGTATTCTGGCAACTTTAACCTTTATGCATAAGAGTTTAGGGAGGAAAAAAAGGAAATTCATCAAAATATGCAGCATCCAGAAGGAGGAAACTATTTTTCAATGCTCATCAAATTAAACATTAGTCTTAATAACATATGTAGAAGAGGAAATCTGGGAGCTGAAATTGCACTTCAGTATTCCAAACTGATAGACTTCAAGTTTCTATTTCAGTCACTGGGTTTGGGGGACCCTCCACCTCCTCCCAAACTGAAGGTAGAAGCTACAGGGTTTGCTTTATCTGTGTGTTAGGATCCCATTTAAAGCAAGTATTTAAATATAGTTATGGACCAAAACCAGCTTGTGACAGATCAAACTCATTTTGGCAGATCCAGAAATGGATTTTAAATTTTATTTTCTGTAGCTACTAGGAGACAGAAGTACAGCTCACCCACCCCGGCTTTACAAAAGCACCAACAGCAGAACTTCACCAGGCTGCCTCCACGTGACCTAGATCGGGGCTGCAGAAACACCGTACTTTGGTTGAGCAGGTCCAGAAGCGGTGGGGGTCTAGGAAGATGGATCAGCTTGCGGGGTCTATACTGCTTGGGAGCCTGTCCAAAACCAATAAAAAAATACAATCACTATATAAATACACGCTGTAACAACCGTAATATTCAGATTTCCCAAAGTGGGCTGACTAGATCACTTTATTTCTCAACTACTCAAGACACACCGTGCATCTCTGTTAGCTAGTGAGGTTCGAGACGGACCCTCCCACGACACCCTCATTGCCACAGCCCCATCATAGAATCATGGAATCGGTGGGGTTGGAAGGGACCTTTAAGATCATCAAGTCCAACCATTACCCCCCCCTGACAAAAACCCCTTCTAACCCCTGTCCCTCAGCACCTCATCTACCCTTTTCTTAAACACCTCCAGGGGTGGGGAATCCACCACCTCCCTGGGCAGCCTATTCCAAGACTTCATTTTTTTCCCCATAAAGACTCACCTCATTTTTTTTCCCAGCCCAGGGATGCAGACTCCATCTGCAACACACATCAGTGGGGTGGGCACACCAGAGGAGGAGATGCCATGTGCCAAGCTCACAGCGCCATAGGGTGGGATGGAGGTGCTGGCACAAGCTGCATCTAGGACTTCCCAAGCTCCTTACGGAGCTCTACGGGAGCATCATCCCAAACTGATGGAGGGCTGCTCTCCACCAGCCAGCGGGCTGCATGTGGCAGGAGAGGGCAGAAAAGATGCTGCCAGAGCAGCAGGAAATAATTAAGCATGAGCTTCATCATACCTCAAAGGTCTGACCACCCGCTGAGTCCGTGCCTCCAGTGTCAGCCTCAGGCCTCCTGGCCCTAAGTATGAAGGGAAGGGATTCGGCTTTTGGCAAACGGTGTGGAGCCAGGCTGGAGGAGGAAGGTGGCTGCGCAAGGACCCTTTGCCTTAGTTCTATAAATATCTAGTTAAGCTATATTTATTGTGCCATTATAGTCAGGTGCATGTGGTACGTCTCGTTCAATGTGTATGACACGAAAGCAAGCTTTTTAAAGGTTAGCAGCATCTCTGATATTTCATCTGCACCAGAAACCACTATACACATAGCAAATTTGGTTTGTTCTGTGCCTCAAACAATATTTTTTTCTGAGAGAAAGTTAATTTAAAAAGCAATTTAAATGGTAGGGAATGAAGGCAGTTAATATAACGCACCACAAAGGCAGCATTCGACCCACAAAAGAGGAAGAGCTCCAACAGCGAGATGTTAAGCTTTACCATGCCCGACTCCAGTGTTTCAGCCCACACGTAAAATGAGAAAAGTTCATGTCTCGGTTTTCCAGATGCGTGGTCAGCATCTCCCTAGATGACAGATATTCAGCAGGCGCTTTTCCTACTGCCCCTCTCTCCTTTCTTCCCCCAGTTTCAAACAGAAACAAAGAATATAACCATTGAATCACAGAACGGCTCGGGCTGGATGTCACATCTAGCTCCAACCCCCCTGCCCTGGGCCAGGACACCTCCCAGTAGAACTCCCTCATCTCAAATCATCTGCTTTCCTAGATGTCTCCTGGCCAGAGAGGCAAAAAGCTTTCCATGCTCTCCACCAGCCTTGCATGAAGAGCACTGAGCTTCTCGCCAGAAGAAGCCCCACAGACAGCCAGAGGGATTTCTGCATGGAGAATGGTGTGAAGCTCAAGCCCGTGGGGCAAAACAGATGTCTTTGTTCCAGTGAGACAAGTTTTAGTTATTATAGGCTCCCTTAAATTGTAAGAAAAGTGCAGCTGCGTAACCACAGTTTGAAGAGGGTCTTTTTGCAAAGAGCTCAAAGCAGCTCTCTGGCCAGCAGAAGTGGCTGCAGCGCTCCGTGCGCACCAGAAGACACCCAACACGTAGAAGAAAGGCACTGTGAGCAAACACGTTGGGTGGGATTCAGATCACCTAATTTATCACGGCGAAAGTTAAACAATTTGGTCATCTAGGCTCCATTTATGGTCAATAGATAAGAGATGGATGTGTTCAGAGGATGAGTGATCTCACTCAGAGACAGACGTTCAAGATGTGTGGCACAAGCCTCGTTTAGACAAGACTTTCTTTCAGATGGTTAAATTTAGACTAAATTAATTCTCAACCATTATCTCACCCCAAACCTGTGAAGTCTTGCCCTTCTTACATTAAGACCGCAGATTTCCTCATATTCAGATGTTAGCATTTCATCATCACTGAATAATCTGTTCACAATCCAGTCTTAATACCATTCATGCCGCATGCCATCTACCACTGGTGAATTACTCATCCTGAAGATTTCTGAGGCAAGTACCAAATTCCCCTTTTCTACACCAGCATGTACCAAACTCAACTTGATTTCCAGGAATATTGACTACCGTAATTTAGGAAGCATATAATTTGTTTAATTCTGCAATTAGCACAAACTCTAAAAAGCACTAATAACCACTACCTGGACCACCCAGGACCCACCATCGCTCTCTTCTGATAAAAAAAAAAACGCTGGAGGTGGAGGCCGCTTTCAAGACAGGGTGAATATTTTCATGTAGATTCCTGGCCCCGTCAACAGTGGTAAGGGTTCAGCATTCTCCTCGCTATCTCAGTAAACAAAATATCCTTATATTGAACCCAACTGTTTGTTGAAAATGGTTCATTTCAGTGAGCTGCCCCCAAAGCAAGCCCAGTGCAGGGAGCCTCCCAGCTCTGAAGCTCCCTGACCCAGTACAGAGCTCACCCTCTTCCAAACAAAAGAGAAGAGGAACGATCTAGGGGGGGAGGAGGAAGTTTTATTGTTGCCTAGTCTGTATTTAATTAATAATAAAATATTTTTCAAAGGGCTCAAGGTTTCCATGGAACAGAATGGCTGTGTTTTAACCCAAATCTCATGGATGCTTTGATGTGCAAGTGGACGAGGTGCTCCAGCCTAGCCAGACACTCCTCCTGCAGCGAGCTGCTTGAGGGGATGTGAGGTTTCTTTATAAAATTCCGTTTCTTCAGTGCAATCGATTTAATATAGCACTGAGAAAACACCAGAGCTTGTTATTTACTTTAACCACTGACTACTTTATAGGAGGCCTCCAAGGAGATGAAAGCCAGTCTTCAGTGAGAAGCAGCAGCAGAGGATTTCTTTCCTCTGTTCCTTCAGGAATCTCTGCCAAGTTGCGTGGTTACAGTAAGAAATACCGCTGAGAAGAGTGGGGGCTGTTGAGCAGAGGCTCCCTGCACACTGCCACAAAAGGAGGGTGGGTTTTCCCCACTAAAAGCTGATTTTCGGCAGTGGGATACGTACTGCAGTGCCACGTGCAGAAAACCAGAATTGAAACCCTTCCTTCACCCCCCAAGATAGCCAGCAGCATTTTGGGGTTTGTGGACACCTCTGCCACTAGGAAACAGCTTTTTTCACCCCAGTTAAGAGTTGATCCCAAGCCATGACAGCAACTACCCAGAGAAGCAGAGCTGCGTCCCAACTCCGTGCTGGGTCACGCCGCGCACTGCAGAGAAAGAGCACGGCTGCTCCCGCTCATCCCCAAGGTGCGGTGAGGGCAAACGCACGATGCTGCGCCAAGATCAGGCCCATTTCAGTAGGATATCACCCCTGGTTAATGCACCAGCCTTCGCAAAGTCTCCTTACCCAGGCAGCCAGTACGCATAAGCCACAATCTGGCTGGTGGCGGTGACTGCGATTTCTCACCCGAGCATGCAGACGGATCTCTCTGGCAACTGGGAAGTCACTTCAGTGAGCAAACAGCTAAACCTTCTTTTAATTTTGCCCACAGCAATTAAGGAAATGGGTTAATTGTATAAAATTAATTACAAGTGCTCGAATCATTAAAATCTATGTTAGGAGCATCAACACGGCTATGAGATATATTGTGTTTCACATCTTCTCATTGCTTCCCTCTCTGGGGGAAAAAAGAGGAAAATTAAGTATGACACAAATGTCAAAAAAAAGAGAAATTATCTAGTGCCAGGAAAACTTAGTTCTGGAACTGTTGTTGGGGGAAATCATGTGAGGAAACCTTAACTTCGGTCAGGTTTGACAATAAGAGTAAGCAGTAAGAGGAAGGTGCTGGGCTGCTGAACCCCAGGGTTACCGCCACTTTCCCAGCTCTGTTGTTTGCTTGCTCCAATTACAACCCTCTCAGACCCGAAGCACGCTCACGCTGATGTCTCCATCCATACCCCTTCGACGTATTTTTTTTCCTTCTCCCTTTCCCTCCACCTTTCCACGGCCCCAAGCTCCAGGCAATGTGCTGTTTATTCTGCCTTTCCCCCACCCCCTTTCCTTTTCGATTTTTTTTTTTTCCCCCTTAAAATAATGCGTGCAGGCTGAGACTTTCTGGGATGAGAGTTCAGCCTCTGGATGCTGCCAGCTGAAAAGGAATTTCCTCCTACTCATTTCCCCATCAGCTGGTTCACCAGTAACTCGATGACCGCAACACCCACTGCCAGAGGATTCAAGGGGAGAACCCCTATTTTATCATCTCGCTCATTAAAACAAACAAACAAAGACACGCAGCGGTGAGCTGTGTGTTAAAGCTGCTGGGACACGTGTTGCGTCCCCCGTGAGGCCGATGCTGTCACAGCCACAGGGTTTCTGCGCGGCCGGCCGCGCACGTACAACATGCCCGGCTGCTCTGCCTCCCCACAGCCACCTCGTGCCCCCCCTCCCAGCCCATACGAGCCAGGGATCAAGGAAAACTCCAAGCTTCCCTTGCGGCACACGTTGCTGCGCACTAAAGAGTGGGTTTTCCGCAGCGTCTGCCACGCCACTGGGATCAAATAAACACACCCCATCCTCTCAAAATTCACGTGCCGTGCCAGAGCTTCCTGGGGGTCTCTGGGCATCCTGCAGTTTAAATAATAAAAATTTACAGTCAGGTGACCACAGCAAGAAAAGATGAGTGAAAAAGGGCAAAAGGATGAAAACTTTCTCTTAGGTCCCCTTCAGGAAACAGTTTTCTGCTAAGCTAAAGGTGCTCAGATCTATAATGCTCCCAGGACCATCCGAATATTTGCTGATTCCCCCAGCACAGACACTGAGCTCGGGCTGGGGGCTCTGAAGTTCACGCTGCTTCGTCCTCACAAAGACTCCTTACAGCAGACCTCAGGGGCAGGGAAGGGATGTTTTTCTTCGTGTCAAAGCACAACAGCTTGTTTGTTCATTTGTTTTATTACCTTAGAATGAATTTACTCATACCACGTTTTGTGGTAAGGACGGGCTTCTTGGAAAAGTGGTGAACTGAATGGGTGACCACTCGTGGGTGACCGCCCCTCGCAGTAAGGGCACTCGTCCCGCTCTCCTGCAGTGAATGTAAAAGCAAGCACCCCTTTTTCAGCAGTTAACATAGAGACACATCCAGCAGAAGCAGACGTTCGTTTCACTGTAAACAAAAAGGAGACTATGCGTGAATAGATGCTTAGTTTGAGGCCCCAGGTGAGCAGGCACAGCAGAACTTGCCTGATGAATTGGAGGCTGAAAAATACCTCTTTGGACATGTGAGAAGTCTGGTGGATCTCATCCAGAGAGATGGTGAATGGTAAGCTCTTCCCTACTTCTGGATGTAGCCCCAAGCTACCAAAATTGCCAGCATCATTAGTCCCAAGTCTACAAATGGCTTAATTACCGTAGTAGTATTAATGCCTGCAGTTGATTAGGGTCTACCAATTGGCGATAACTTCACACTGCAGCCCCTTATAGGTTTCAAACATATCAACTATGAATGCTCCTGGCAAAGAAACGTACCTCCTTCTTCTGGACTAAAGCGTAGACATGAAGAACTCCTGTGATTTGGTTCAAATCTGAAAAATAGTCATTGTACATGACATGGGAACAACATTTAGAAGCCAGGGGTTTTATTCTATTGCAACCATACCTGTAAGGAAATTTCCTACCATAGGTCCTGCAGTTGCTAATAAACTAGTTTGTGATGAGGAGCAAGCATAGATGAAACAAAAAAAACCCAGCACAGAACCCAAACCAGATAGAGTCGGTGAAAATTTTATGCATGGAGGAAAGCAAGGAGCTGGCAAGAGCTGCCCTTGTTGGGAGTGAGGAACCAGATGCATAAGGAAAGGGAATGGTGCTTATTTCCTACGTGACGCTCAGCTCCAAGGCAGCTAGACATGGTCCCTCCTGCTGCCCCAAGCTATGATCAGTTTGACACAAATAATTTGACAGATGTTGGTCCAAACTCTTCTCAAAAACCTCAGCAGTGGAGATACCACACCCCAGACCTATGCTTTCCTTTCATCAGAGAAAGGCAGTGGTGTTTCCTACTGGAAATTAAACCCTCAACGTCTTGCTCCATTGCCTGTGGCCAGGAAGAAACAGCTCATTTCCTTAATCCCTGCAATACCCGTTTTCAGACTAGAGGACGTCCTTCTTTCCTCCAGACTCCAGAAACCCGTCCTCCATAAAACACAACTTAAAACTAAGCCTACAGAACAAAGTCCATAAAATACAGCTTATAAAAACAGGACTATAGTTACAGGATTCAGGAACCTCCATATCCATTGAAAAAATCCTTGTTTCAAAAAAATTTAAAAGCAGGGTGTAAACTAATCCACTTTTCCATTTTTCTTTGTGATCGACATTCTCCAGACATTGCTCATTCTTGCCAACATCCTCTCCACTTTACCCAAGCCAGACCTCCTCAGGATCACCCAGCCAAAACATCCTGAGCACCCCAAACAGAGAGGCCCCTATCCACCAGCCAACACCTGAGGCAGCACCAGAGTCAGCCAAGAAGCCACTTTGGGAGACAACTCGGGAAATCAGCCAGCAGTGCCATGGAAGGGGTCCGACAGTGCCACCAGACCCGAGGACGTACCCCTCCACAACAGGGCTTCATAACCCTTTTTGTCTTCTCCAATCCTTACCCCCAGAAACACAGGAATGTTCAGATCTCAACTAATCGGCACACACAGGATCAAACTCAATCCAGGACTGGAGCTCCAGGGCTGAGCTTAAATGGGGGGGCCAGAGATGGGGGTGTGGAAGGCCTCTGCCGAGGCCACCCAGCACCCCAACACACATTAATGTGTGAATGTATTTGTTAGTTGTCAAATTCATCTCTTCCAGGTATTTCCACCCTTCTCAGTATTTGAGTTTTATTAACTTAAATATCCCATCTGTGTTACTTATAATAGCACCTTGTAAAATCTTTCTTTTCCTGAAAGCATTTGCTGTACCCACAAACATACTTTTAATTTTACTTGGCCTGTCTATTAAAATTCACCGATGTTAACAGTTAGATCATAAAATAACAGTCGTACATGAGGAGCTGCTGCTGCACTTAAGTTGAAACAAACTTTCAGGAAACAAAGTGCTTCCATTTAAGAAATGTTTTTAAAAAACCACCACCTGGAACAGCAAACATAATAATACGCTCTGCTGCATTAGTATTTACCGTGCTTTAGTCTCACAGGCAGTTTTACCGGCTGACCTGTCTTCAAAGTCTGAGCTACTCTGAAGTCACCCCACGCCTCTAGTGGGCTCATAAAACTTCAAGCCAGAAGGTTCATATTCCATAAAAAGCAAACTGCCTTTGAAGCAGTGTAGGAGAATGTCGTCTTTATCCTTCACCTGCTTGTGTCCCCGGCTGGCAGCATCCATCCCGATCATCCTGTGCCAACGGGTACTTAAAAAACTCCTTCTGATAAATCAAGGTCTGCAGCTCTGGTGAGAACCACAACAAGTCACATGCGTGCAGTGGATTTTGGTATTTCCTCGGAGGAAATACTCCAAAGAAGTGCCGAGGGCCATTCTCCTCAACTATTCAGACATGTAGTGACACCAACGGAAACGTCGAGGCTGGTGGTCTGGGGGAGACCCTTGAGGAGGAGGAGACCTTGGTGGGCCCCAGCAGGATGTTTGTGAACAGTCTCAGAGCTGGGCCAGGTTGCTGTGAGCCTTCCCCGTCAAACTTCTAACATCTCCGCGGGTGGAGGGTGTGTACTCTCCACTGCTAAACTCTTTTCCATGTGGAAAACTGTTCCCTTATGCCCAGCTTTCCCCTGCTGCCTTTTGCCATCACACTCTAGAGCCCCAGGGGCAGCGAGGAGTCTCTCCATGCACCCTCCGCAGCCCCCGCCAGCGGCTGGCAAACCCAATCTGAGATGCCTTCTGCTCCCTGAGGGATGAGGCTCCAGCCACAGCAAAGCTCTGGGAGTGAAATGAATGGGACAAGAGGAATGTGCTGAGCTGTGCTGGAAGAGACACTGCCAGCTATTAACATGCCAAGACAAAGAAGGAATATTTTCCAGATTTTTTCTCTGTGTGTCCCATTTCTGTCCCAGACAGCCAGGACATCTTCCTACTCTTCTGCCCAACAGTCTTTGGGCTTCAATCCACTGAACGGCTATGTTTGTCTTCTTTAAAGATCCATTTCAAGCAAAAAAAAAAAAAGACAACAGCAGGAAAATAAAATCTCTTTTGAGCACATAAAACAAAGAAATAAATATTTGGCTCATTCTTTCACTGTTTCAGCAGCTACATTTTCCCCTCTCATTCTTAAAATCAAACGCAATAACCCCCTTGAAACTCGGGTTTTGTTTCGCTTAATAATGAAAAGAAATTATTCATTAAAGATGCAAGGCTTGCTTTCCTGGCCTTCGCCCTGCTCTGCGCTGTAAATCCCCCCACATCACTTCCTCTTCATTCCTCCTCTTACAAGTTGTAACGTGGAGTGACCCCGGACTTCCTTGTGACCCTATGGGGATCTACGCAGCGGTGGTACCTGAGTACCACCGCATAAAGAAGGATGGAGGGATGGAAATAGCTCTTGCATTTTCTGTAGCTCATGACGGCATTACACCATTCAGAAGATTTTAGAGTGGAGATAAAACTCAAACAATCAGTTTTCCACACAAAGACTCCTTTGGAGTTGTTTGCTTTGTATTGTGGGCTGTTCAAAATGTCACCGGTTAAAAGAAGGGGAACCCAACATGTGCTCCACAGTCAGAGCTGTTTGGGAAGAGCTTAATTCACTGTTACGCTTTTCCCTCACAAACCTGCAGCAGAAGCACAGCTGATCTGCAACAGCTTTTCCGTGCTTTGTCAGCCCCTTCTCCCAGAGGGAACAGTGCAGGATATTGCTCTGATTTAATCCATTCCATTTGGTATGAGACTCTGGAAGTTATAACTGAAAGTACAACTTCCATCAGCCTTCTGGCTAGATATTTAACAGATTTATATAACTTAAATCTGTTTTTAACCGTGGCTCTACCTGACCTTGCTGGCGACGTTTCCACATCACGTCGAAAACAGGGGTTCGCACTGAGACACCCTCTTGATGGGAGAATTGTGAAAGAGGCCAAAACCTGATGTTTAATTTATATAGCGCAAGGAATACAAGCGCTGGAACCCTCCTGTGTCCCTTGCCCTTATCAGGGATGCTGGGACCAGCACTGAGGCGAGGTAAGTTTTTCATGTTCCCAGTTGTCGCTTCCAAGTGACGACATTGCCCGAACTCTCCGTCACCCAGCAGCACTACGCCTTGCGCCGTTCGAGGAACGCACCTCATACACAGGGGATTTTTCACTAGCCTAATTAAAACTCTGAAAGCCAACTCTCAGAGCTACTGTTCGTCCTGATACAGCGACGCTAACGCTTACGGCACCTCTCATCCCACCCCAGCTCTTCCCTGCTGGGGTCGCCCAATAACCCCACGCCGTCACCAGCGGTCGGCTAAGAAATATCTCATTGTGACACCAGACTGCACTGCGAAGCTGGGCCAACCCTACAACAAAGCAACCTCACCTGGTCTGTGGAAAACCGCCTCTGTAAGAGGGCAAGCCGAAAACAAGGCCCAGGCGAGGCCGAGAGGTCAGTCGGTGCTCGGCACAGAGCCAGTGACGAGCGGAGGCGACCACGCGTTCAACTGGGCTACAAGAGCTCCGAGCAGCAGAAAGGAAATTCCCAATTAAAAATTCTCTCGCTGACTCATCACTCCATGTCATATTTAAAGGCCAGAGGGGAAAGGGGCTGGGGCTGCTCCCGTCAGGCTTCATCTGCACTCAACAGAGGCTCCAAGAATTTCTGATTCAGAGAAAACACATTGTTTTGCTCTTTCCAATTCAGAGAGACCCATTAAATACAGGCACTATGTGGTTTCCTGTGTTTTGTGTTTTAGTGTTTTATAATTATTTTCATCTTAATGATGCACGTTGAGTACTATGTGGTGTAACAGATCAGCCAGAGACACAGAGAAACTCTTGGGATAGCAAAGACGCTCCAGTCTGTACTATTGGTTGCCTTCCTCTGTAAAGCCCAACTAGTTTAAAAAGCAGAGTATTAAAACATGTGATCATAATAAAGAGAAAAATAAAATGTCATTGCTGCCACCAACATGTCATGCGGAAAATAAAAAACATGAATGTGAAGAATGAATAAGTTCAACTCCATCCACCTTTTCAGTCGCACATGAGAGTTACCTAAAACTTCTTTTTTTTCTGCTGCAAATATTTACCCCAGAGGGGTAAGAAGTTTCATGGAAAAAGAAAAATAAAAAATTAATCAAGACAGCTTTTAACAAACCAACTATTTCAGTACGAACTCCTTGGCTGGGTTTCGAGGTGGGATTGTCAGCAGCCTGAGCGTTGCCCTGCTGGCACAGGACGCTTTGCCATGGCTGCCCGTTCCCAAAGCGCTCCACCCCATGGCCAGCACTTGCCAGACCCGGATCGTCAGCCCCCCTGGGCGGAGGCAAGCTCCGGACCACCCCCATCCCGGGCGTCTTCTTTCTTCCATGCCCTCTCTCCCGCCACTGACCACATCCCAGCCAGAAAGCTGCGGGAGGGCAGGGTTCCCATCAGAGGCTGTAATTAAACTTCAGAGCCGCGTGACACCACTCTGTAGGCATGTCCGACAAGAATGCCGCTGCGGGCCCTCCAGTGCGGAGTGGCTGCAGACGGCTGTTTCCGACAGCGCCCTGGAGCGGGACGAGGTTGCGTGGCAGAGACATACGTGGCCCTTTGGCAAACCCCTGTCATTACGGGCTGCCGAGACTCTGAAGTCAGTGCAACGCCACAGGGGGGTTATTTTGTTTATTTATCCTATTATTTTCCTTTTTTTTTTTTGCAAACGGAGAGTGTGAGTCTATCAGGGAACAAGGGGTACGGTTTGCAAGCACGGAGCAAGGGAGGACAGGCAACCCAATTTAGCCCAGGACATGCCTCAAAATGTTTTGCAGAGATGTGTGAGGCCACTCACACTTGTAATTATGGGGTTTTTTTGCACTTACATTTAGATTCCTTGTTGCTCTCCATTTTTTTGACGTGTCTTGGGCCAGCCGGGCAGGTGGATGCAGCTCTTTGTGTGCACAGGGCAAGGAAAATGCCAGACTTCAAGGGACATAAATAGATGTCACAGATGGGTTTTGGTGTTTCTGATGCTCGCCTGAAATAGTAGGAGGGGGAAAAAAGGCATCTGTCATCCCATTTGGTTCATAAATGGCTCTTTTCTGGAGAAGGATGTCAGAGGAGTGAAACAGGTTTGTGAAACATGTGGATCAGTTTCTTCTCTTTCTTCCATATACCAAAGAAATTTTATGCATTGCCCTATTTTGACCCATTTCTCGTGCTTCTCCGAGCCTACACAGTTCTTCCTCATCAACCTGAATTAACCAGGAAATCATTGAAAAATACCCATTCCCCGGAAGGTCTCCTGTGTTACGCTGGACAAACGTCTTCCCACCCCGGCGCTTCTCACTCCATCCCCCTTCACAGCCCCAGCAACAAGGAGAAGACTGTGAAAAGGCAAATCGGGACATCGGGAATGAGAGTTTGTTTTCAGATCATGTTTTGGGTGAAGCCTGCAGTTTAAATCTATCTAATTTCTTCCTCTGGTACCTGCTGAAATCTGGAAATTATGGTGCGTAATCACTTGTAAGGGAGATAAAAATCATGTGTAAAGGAGGTACTTTTTAGTAACATAACTGAAACAGAGGCAGGAAAGTGAGAAATGTCCACAAGAAAAAAATAATCCATCTCAGTAGTTATTTTCTAAATTGAGGTGGTCTAAATACCAGCCTGAGTACCTGGTGGCCTCAGGGGGTAGAGGTAAGTGGGAAATCCAACACAAGAGATGAAGACTCCGCTCCAAACGCTATGCCTGTCCACGTCATGCAGTCTGCAACCACTGGTACACACACCCTGTACCCAGCACATCACCATCCCACCACGAAGGTACTTTTCCCCGTATCCCTGCGGCCACACCACGCAGGCACTGGACTAACAGCCAGGCACGCCGCCGCATCTCTGGGCTGGAGGCACACGGGCTTCTCTGCAAGGGGCGACGGCATTTCCCTCAAGCCACAGGCTGGAGTCCGAGGGGACGATTGTGGAAATGCTTTGTCATCTTCAGCTCTGCCCTAGGCTCGGAACAGCCCGCGTTACAGCATTCAACCTGGGTGATGAAAAAAAATATCACCAATAACATTCTATCATTCTTAGGAGGGAGACTACAATTTCAAACCAGCCTACTGCCCCCAGCCCCTGAGGCTCAGACTGAACAATTCCCGTGGGGGTTCATCTCATCCCACCCGGCTGGTTTTTGCCGGTCAGGTTCCCTGCAGGACACTGGCATCCTGGAGGAGCAAGGCAAGTACTCAAACCAGCAGCTGCCACACATTGCACAGTCTAGAGACCGGCTGACAGAGGCTGATAATGAGATGAATTTCCTACCTTTTTTTTAATTTTTTTTTTTGCTAACTTCTCTCCACACCCTACCAAGTAGCACAGACTGATCAGAGAAGACAGAAACTTCAGGATGCCAAAAAGCCAGCTTCCTAGAAATCAGGCGAATGAGTATTTCCCTTTCTATATCATGGCCACAGTTGTCTGGACAACGTTTTAGGGAAAGGAATGCCTCAGACTACGCACGTCTCACAAGGTTTGGGATAGAGACTGTGCGACAGAGGCAGCACCAGAGTCCTTGGGACGATGTGTTTTTCTGCAGACAACAGCAACTCTGGCTGTGATGTTCCACCTGCCCCCTCTTCTCCCTTGCCTTCCACACTTCAGCAACCATCGACTGTCTCATTCTCTGCCTTTCTCTCACTCGGGATACACCAGCTCTTGAACCCCTCATCTCCTGATACCTGCCCCCAGTGCAGCCTGCATATGCATCCGTTAAATCAAGAAAATTATCCCTGGAACAGACTAGGAAGTTTCAGAAATCCCTGTTTCTAGATGATTAGTCAAGAACCTGTATCAAAAGAGTGAAATTATTGCTATCATGACCAAATTGTGTGTTTACTCCTCCTGTGCCTACGTAACATGGTGCAAACGGATTTCCAGGACCAGCTCCAGGTAGATGCTGGAAGGATAGCGGGGTGAGGAACATGGATTAAAGAAGACCCATGTGTCTCATAGACATAT
This sequence comes from Rhinoptilus africanus, assembly GCA_013400135.1. NCBI lineage: Eukaryota > Metazoa > Chordata > Aves > Charadriiformes > Glareolidae > Rhinoptilus > Rhinoptilus africanus. The sequence goes on from VXBO01002851.1 coordinate 532,220, forward strand.
GTAGAAGGTATACACATCTCAGATTCCAGCTCACTCCTCCCTACACCACTGCTCATATTCCCAAATAAACAGGAAAGCCTATATGAGTGCTGCCTATGTGGAGACCAAGTAAGTTAGGGGAGTTGTTTCTCTGCTTTCCCTCCTTGCTCAAAAAAGGATCTTCACTTCTTTCCCACCTTTCTTCCCTATTTCTTTACCCTTTATGTCACTCTGTACAATGAGGGGGGTGAGAGCTCTTTGATTTCACTGTTCCTGAAAAACTAAGAATAGAGTATTCCTGCCCCTGATATGAGCAAGAGCCTGTTAAATCACATGAGCTTGAGTATTACGGTTGCAGAATCTGGTATCCAGTTTCCGAGGAATGCAGGAAGCCTTTTTCTTAAAACCTTCCAACATTTTATCTGTTAAACACGAGAATGCTGCTCTCGAACCACGCTGGAGCTGAGGCAAAATAAACAATCTCTTACATAAAGTAAGAAAGTCCAGAGGGAAAGCTAGCGTGAGTAGAAAGTAAACTTCCTTGTTATGCAACTCATCTTGCCTAACTTTTTAAAGAAAACCTTAAGAACTGAAGCTGAAGTGGCAGATGCAGAATGATCTTATTTCCTGTTGAGGATTTACTCTCTCCAGCCCCACAAGAGCTGCGTGTGGCTGATCCTGGACGCGGGCTGCTCCAGCTCCAGCTTGCACAGCAGCTCTTCGGAATGGCTGTGCCTGGTTCCCACCATGAAGGGAGGTACTTCATGCGCCCACAGCACTCGACAGCATACGGCCCTGTCAACACTGATTTAACGGTGTCACCATTCTAACACCTTTTTCTTCTCTCCTCCCAGAAAAAATGAGTAACTTCACTCTTTCCCCCCCCCCTAAGTGGGGTACATTGCCTGCTCACGTTCAAGCAAATCGCTTACAAAGCCAGCATCACTGCATCAAGCGTGAGGAGTGAAAGTCTCTTTTTGACACTCTTCAGTTCAGGTCTGTGCACTGGGTTTGCCATGGGCACCGGTCACCGACTACCAGAGCAGAGCCAGCACCCCCAGTACAGGCTCCCCAAAACAGACTGCAAGCCCGTTTTGAGTGCTGCACGGCAGAGCCGGGTTAAAGTCAGGAGCAGCGTGGTTTTCCTCTCAGTACAGGGTCTGTGAGAAGCAGGAACAGGCTGCCCAGGGAAGCGGCTGAGGCCCCATCTCTGGAGGCATTTAAAAGCCGGGCGGACATAGTGCTTAGACATATGGTTTAGTGATGGGGTTTGTCAGAGTCAGGTTGATGGCTGGACTCGATGATCTGAAAGGTCCCTCCCAACCCAGGCAGTTCCATGATTCTATGATACCATCCCCGTCCAAAGCAAGGTGCTACACGTGAAGTGCCTGGAAGCATCTTACCTGTTCTGATGGAGCATCTCCCTGTCTCCGCCGAGTTTCCAGCAGCACACTTAGCCTCTAATTTGAGAAAGGAAAAATACGGTCTGGCATGCCACCCTTGAAATACAGCCCACCCATCTATTATGCCAAAGCTAGTATTTATAGTTTCCCTCAAAAAAGGTCACGGAGTACTCTGCAGCCCTACACTGTGTATCCACATGGGATGTCAGAAAACTCACTAAAATGCGAACTTAATTCTATGCAGAAGAACCGTATTTCTGTAACTCACAAAACCTTCCTCAAAGCTATGGATTTCCTCCTTCTCACATTAAGCAATGATATGAGAAGTCGCCCAGATCTCCCCTGATGTCCTCTACAACCCAGCCACCCTACTGAAGCCTGCAACTCATAACAAAGTCAAACGAAGCCCTTGCGATGTAAAGACTTTAAAAAGCTACACGAAGAGCAAATTTTCTAACACTATGTGAAGAGGAAAACAGCCTTCCTTGGTATTTTAATACCTATACAACTGCAGCTAGAAACAGACGGACTGCAGGTTATGTGCATGGCCTCACAAGGCAGCTGAAAAAAACTCATGTTTAATATTAAAAAAGTTTTAAAGTTTGAATTCAAAGGGATGAAAATGGCAACAGTAATTTGCTAGAACAGTTCCAAATTTCAATTGGGAAAATGCAATTTGCCTTTGACTGTGACTAAAAAAAAAAATAAATTTGGTTATACTTCTGCACAAGGCTTTCATCACTGCGCAAAATGTTCACCATAACCATCTTCACTTTTCTCCTGTAACAGGTTAAGACACGGATTCCCCCTGGGTGGCTAGCCCAGAAAGCACCTTCCATGTTTTATTGTCCAGAAAACTGGCCTTGGGCTAGACAACAGAAATGGTGATAAGACCCCACCACAATTCCTATAACATCTGTGTTTTCTTGGGACAGAAATGGCATGGTCTGTCTAGACTGAAGTTTCCCAAATATTCCCCGACTCCTGCAGACCTTTGCCCACCTATGCCCCTCGCGCTGGGCCTTCTGGCCAGCCCCCAGGAAGAAATGTCATTTCCCATTCTCTCTTGCTTAGAGAGGCCCTTTTCAACTAAATGTCAGGGGTTTTTTTCAGTCCCCAGCATCAATCAGGCCCTTTTACTTTGAGAAATGAGGTCAGGAGAACAGAAGGGCTCCCAGCCACAACTCACCCTTTCAGACCATAGCTGACTCCTTTGTGGGTTCTTTGGTTCCTCTGGCAGAAAATCACCGTAATTAAGTGTTAGGAGTTTGATGAGGAAACCTTTCCTTGCACCAGAGGCAGGAGTCTTCACTGGCCTCGTTCTCTCACTTTTTGACAATGCACCAAAGTCACAACATAAAAGGCCTTGGAATTTTCCAACATTTCGGTATCCTTTAAAGGCAAGAAAGGAGCTTTTCAGGAAAAAAAAAAATTACTTTAGTCCCCCAGCATTCAAAATGCAGCTGGAGGAACAATTTTTACCATTTTCCTTCTAGCAACCAGCTTGTATCAACGGCATTTCTAGACAAAAAAGCGGCACAGAAGATTAAATAGATACTAATTGAGATTAAATAGATATTAGCTGCTGTGACACGGGAAACTCAGCCTTCACTTGCTGCCTCTTGTCTGGCTGCCTTACCACACTTCAGGCAATTATGCCAGAAACAGTGGCTGAGGGAGGGGGCTTGCTTTTTGCTTTCTTTGGTGGGTGTGGGTTTTTTGCTTGGGTTTTTTTTTTTTTTTTCAAATGTTCTCTCTTTGGAGGCATTTCCACAACTTTTTCTCAGCAACTGGGAATGGGTTCCCAAACGAGTGGAAGAGAAAAGGTGGATGAGGGCCTGCCTAATTCATGGATGCCAAGAGTAACAGTTCTCTGCACATGGTGGCATCTGGAGATAACTGTCCCCCTGAAGAAACCCAGCTTGTCCCAACCTCCTTTTCATTTCGCAGCACCCACGGCGGAGCAGCGTGACGAGCCTGGCTGTCACCAGCTCCTCAACAACAACGAGAAGACCTCTTGTGAAATTTTTTAACAGCTCTTAGAAATACATCCCCTCTCTGGTTTCTCTTCTGCCTTTTGAGGTTCCTTTCCTCGGTCTGAAAATTCAAGTTCACATCAACTTCACTTTTTTATGTCTATATATTGACCTCAAGCCAGGAATTGTGGCAGGGAGGATGGACGGTGATACAGCAGCATGAGACTTCTAAATTTTCCAGACTTGGTTCAAAAGCGTAAAGAAGAGAAGCCTGCTTACAGTCTCTGACACCCTTGCTATCATACACAACTTAACCTTCAACAGTATCTTCATTTAAATTTGACAAAAGGTCCAACAAAAATTCATACATATGAACACATGAATAATTGGAACATGCTTAAAATTTCACATCAGTTCCAACAGAAGAGCAGCTTATCAAAAGCAATCCTTTCACCAAAATGTGTGAATCTTGGGGTGGGGGGAAAGAGTTCTAAGTCAGCATTTATGGTCACAATAGCTTCCCCACCAGGGTTATTGCTCCTGGCAACAGCCAGCTCTGAGCTATCCTCCTCTCAGTCTGTCCCCACTTTCTGCAGGAGCTGTTCCAAAATGTTGCACTAATTAAGCATTCTGTGAAGTAAGAATTTATACCTTTTATACCCTGAATTTATACTTTCTGTGCTCCATGTAAGGACTGTAACCAATGGACTGTGCACTCACTCAGCTTTTCTTGAATCCACCCACTTTACCACAGACAGAGCCGCATTAGAAGCAGAAACGACCGAAAAGCTAGAGCACGTGGTTAGCATACAGAGATGTGACATTCCAGTCCCTGCCTACATAACACAGGAAAACTCCAAAAATGCTAGTTGCATCCTAGATGGAGGATGACATTTTTCAAACGCAAAAATTTGCAAGAGATGGGAAAATGGATGCCTCTCCACTGAATCTTTCTGACCAGACACAGACAACTATAAAGACTCAGTCGTGTCCTCCATCTGAAACACAATGCACACAAACAAGACGCCTGAGAGAACAAAAGCTTCGTGTTTCCACCCTCAGGTCATACCTCAATCTGTTAATTAACAATGTGTTCGTCTAGGGACTCTCTCCCACACTGCAGCCTTTCCTGTCTGATTCGTTATCCCATATGACTGACAGTTTATTTATGGTCCTTATTTTACCATGAAATATCTTTTGCTGTTAATCATGTATTGGCACAGAGCGCATGCTGCGGATTATAAATAGGTCTGTATTTAATAGGCATGCAAATATTTGGTTTTGGTGAAATGCAATGAGCTTCCAGCCCCACCTATTGGTGTAAGAGATGTTATTTAAGTGAAATTCAAGAGCTGTCATAAATGCCAAGAATAGAAGAACTCTACCGTGAAGGAATACAAGGTGATCTTTAAGGTCCCTTCCAACCCAAATCATCCTATGACTCTATGATTTGAGGTATTTATAAGAAGCTAAAATGGAACACTGAGTTGGCTTCAAGTGTTGCTTGTTTGCTCGGATTTTTTTTTCACAAACTTCAGTTAATCTGTGAAAAAGAAACTTTGGGGGAAAGTGCGCCCCACCACCTTTGACAACTGAAAAGTCAAAGTTTCTCATTAGCCAATATTTTACTCCTATTTCATAAAGGTGGAAAACAGGAAACAGAAGCATAAGAGGTATTTTAAGATCTTCCAAAAGTCCAAAGGGGACAAAATAAGATAGTTAAAGACAACTAGGTAGAAGTTGTAAAAGTCCAGTGCTACCATACTGATGGCACGAGCCATCAGTGGTTTGAGCACTTCAACAGTCCATTCTGTTCACGGACAACAACGTACTTCTCTTAAGCTTTGGAAAACTTCTGAGAAATAAACATCTTTACCCCTAAGATATTTTTCAGAGATATCAAGTGGTTGACCAAAGGATGGATGAGCGGATGTGAACAAAACCAAGCTCTGCAGAAAACCAGCAGGTCATTTCCCTGGGCTTTCCTAGGAAAACAGCAGGACGATAGGTCTCAGGGTAGCAAGAGAGACATACAGTCTGACACAGCCACAGACTAGTTACAACAGGCTGTGGTAAAAAGAACTGTTCCACAAACATTCCACTGCCATTGGAGAAGAGAAGGCTCTGGGAATACCTTACAGCCCCTTCCAGTCCCTAAAGGGGCTACAGGAAAGCTGTGGAGGGACTCTGGATCAGGGAGTGTAGTGATAGGACGAGGGGTAATGGTTTTAAACCGAAAAAAGGACATTTAGATTAGATATTAGGAAGAAATTCTTTACTCTGAGGGTGGTGAGGCACTGGAACAGGTTGCACAGAGCAGGTGTAGATGCCCCATCCCTGGAAATATTCCAGGCCAGGTTGGATGGGGCTCTGAGCAATGTGATCTAGTTGAAGATGTCCCTGGTCACGGTAGGGGGGTTGGATGAGATGACTTTTAATGGTCCCCCTTCCAAGCCAAGCCATTCTACAATTCTATGTATTTTTTAAATCTTTTTCTAGAACACACATTTCCACACGACACTTGTATCTTGCTCCTGAGGTGTACGAGAGAGCACCTGACTTTCTGCTGCTCCGTGGCCACAGTGACCCGTTATCCTGGAGGACAGCAGAGGCCACACCCTGGAGAGAATATCAGAGCTGACATGCACACAAGTCCCCATGCAATTAACTTGCTCTTTCTCCCTGCAGAGACCTCAGGAGTACCAGCTCCTATTGCCATTCAAATAAACTTCTCCTCTGAAAGGTCTTGCATTGTATTTATCCTGCAAATACCCACTTGGACACAGTGCTCTGCCCTTGACTTACTGACTTGATTTCATCACTACCAAACAACTTCTGTTTTGCATTTTCAAAGCAGAATTTCATTCCAATGGAACTTAAAAGTTCTTCAGGGGAAACTACTGAAAGTAACTTCTCCTTTGCAAAACGACCTGCCCAAGATTTAATCTTCCTCTAGTACAATTACCTCTGTTTCATGAGAAAAAAACCTCATAAAATTGTTACAATTGACACTAGTTCAAACCACACATTAATTAAGAAATGAAGGAATATTTCTATTAATACTGCTTTTGTAATGCAAGCTCTGTCTCTTGAAATGAACTGCAAGCAACTAAAAAAAGCAACATAAAAAACCTTTGGGGCAAGTACCGCCTCTGAAGTGTAAATGTCTTCAGATTTTCATTCGGCACTTAAAATTCCTCTAACCCCCTTCTGTTTATAGGCAAAGAGCCAATAGGAAATAGATTTGTAATTAAAATCCTTGGAATTCATGCAGTCAAGCTATTTATTAATATCCTAATTTTTAGATGTTGAGTTAGCACGAAGATACCACTGTTCAAGCTTTATCACCATATCTTTTAATTCTTCTGTTTGCATTTAACTCTTACAACCATTTCCAAATTTATAAGATAATAAGCATTGGTTTATTAGTGGAGAATTAAGGTGCCCACACAAATATTTTGTCTTAAAAGTCTATTTTTTTCATATTTTTTCATACTTCTGAAGAGTTTCTTTTTTTCCTAATCCATTTCTTTATGTGTGTGAATTCCACAATTGCTTATTCAGCTTATTATTTTATTTCTCTTGGAATTCTTCTAAAAATTACAGCCTTTTCCAATAAAGACTTTATTTTACCTTTTCCTTTTTATTATAAGATTTCCAACCAATTTGTAATCAATATACCAATATATTGTTAACAAAGCAGAATCTGTTTCCAGCTGCAAATACTAGCTAGAAATGCTTAACAGAAATTTAACTCTGTACAAATGAGAAGAGAAAGTCATAAAATATAAATATTTTCACATCAGATAAAAAATTAAGTTGAAATGGAGTTAACAGATAAAAATTAAGTTGAAATGGAGTTAAGGCTGATATTCCAAAAGCATAATTTTGTGTGAAAGTTGTTACCCCAGAAGTAAGCAAAATAAAATAAGTAAATTTAAGCTAAATACAAACAATAAATGCATAAATGAAATAAAATTCTTCATTATAAAGAAATAAATTTAAAGTCCATTTTAACACAAAAATCACACATGGTAAAGTATAAAAAAAGAATCTATCTCCTCAGCAATTTTACTTACGGCTGTGTTTGAGGCACAAAACCTCAGTCTCAAATCTTATGGATTTGTTATTTTCCACAAAATATTTTCCACATTTTTCCCTCTCACAGCTTTGGGTTGCTTTGGTGTACAGACTTCACCCTTACTGCACACAAGACATGAAGAAGAAAATTTCTTGGAGAATTTTACAGACCACACAAAAGTGATTTTGGTTTATGAAAAATCACAGCAAGAAAATTGTAATTTTAAAAACATTTTAAAACTTAAATTAGGCAAAGGACTGCCATAAATTGAACAGGAAATTTGAACAGCACCTTCATGATACCACCAAAAATATTGGCCTGATACCAGGAACTGAATTTCACAAAGGACTTTGTTTTTAATAAGTTTGAACAAGAAAAATGGGCTTTGCTATCAATATGTGGAAAACTGAATTTCATCTGAAAGACGAAATGCTGTAATTTTGATCGCAATACACTATCTCACATAAAGAAAAGGAGGTTTTCTCATCCCTGTTTCCCCCAAAGAACTGCCTTAACTATGGAGCAGAACCAGTAAGACAACAGCCCAGTGCTCCGGCAGCACTTGGTCAGGATTCACCTCCTCTGATGAGCAAGGTCAGAGTGAGTCCAAACAAAATTCTTAAGTGATCAAAGGCAAAACGTAAAATAAAAATCGAGGGAAAATGTTTGTTTCTGCTGACTGTTGAGTATAATTCATACTCAGTGTGTGAATTCACACGTACTCAGCCCAGTGGGATCCCTACCTTGGAAAACTTGCCAGAAGGTTGATTCAAGAGAAAAGATTTTAACTTAGGAGAGTTAAAGAAGAAAATATCATTCATATCAAGCAATGAAATGAAGGACTTATTTCAGCAGATTGTTTTAGGAAATGCCATATTGAATCATATCAATAGTCCTTTAGAGAACTTTAGAATGATTATTTGGAAAGGAAGTTGATTCTTAATTTCTTCTATTAAAGACTTCCAACCTCACTCTAACCGTGCAGTCACTAATAACTATGCAGCCTTCAAGTATGTACTTCCAACAAATTTCCATCAGTTTCAATGAAGCAGATAAGAAATGTGCTACCAAAGAAGGAAATTTGAATAAATATTTGGGGACACAGGTTCACAGCCAGAGAGGCATAAATGCACTTTGCACCCTTTCGTCGCTGAAAAATATAATTGGAGCCATTTGGTCTCATACTAAAATGGGATTTGCTATATTTCAGGGAAGGGATTAGGGTATAAATTCTTCTCACTTACGCAGGGAGATGAGCATTGAATTCATCACACTGCTTTATTCATGTCTTCTCCCACATTCACGCTCTTTCTAGTTCTTCTAATTTGAGTTTCAGATTCCCATAGCCGCGATTATGGAACAATTCATTCACAGGATGAGGAAAAGAAAAAAAAACCCACTAGAGTGCGGTTTGGCAGGACATGATCTGTCTTTAAACAAGGATTAAAATGAGAAGGATTGTTAAAAATCAAATAAACTTATGCAAGCAATTAGTGCAAATTCCCATAATCTTAGATTATTTCTCTTTGTTACTGTTTGACTGCAACTGGCTAGTCAGAACAGGAATTTTCCTCTTTACGGGTGTTGTTCAAGGCACCTAGAAAACTCACTCACCACAGTTACCAAAGCTGTGTTAGAATTTGGAGAACAATAAACCTGAATTTGTTAAACTGGCTGAAGTTTAGACTGAGAACAAATCTTAACACCAGCAGGAAGGCTATTTTACTAGTTCTCTTGTGCAAAGTCAAGTGCAGATTAGAAGAATTTCAAGACATGAAATCTGATGCAGACTGAAATTATTAGGAAGAAACAGATTTATCTGCGTCTTATTTTCATAATAGCAAACAGCAATCTGGCTGACATTTCAGAACCCGTAGTCTCAACTTCCTTAGAACTTGAGGCACTCTTTGGGACACAAAGAGTGATTAAATGCAGGTTTCCCGGGTGAGTAGGATCTATTCAATCAGGACTGCAGTGATTTCCAGGCACGGGCCACTGAGTTCAGAAACGCTGCCCGCCAGCTTACTCCTCTTGGGTAAAACGTCAGGGGGCCAACATGGCCCAGAAGACTGATGCAGAGCTTTATACCTAAAGAAGACCCTTGAAGATGCCACCATGTTATCAGTTTCCCTTGCCCTGCAGGCAGGAAGAAGCAGCAGAACAACCACATGACGTTCACCGATGTACCGACACCAAGGCAAATCAACAGTTGGTGTGATTTGGGGATCTTTTGGCCTCAGAACTGAGAACTGGAAGCTAGAAGAGGGTTACAGCTACACCTGCGTAATGTTTTTTAAATTAGGTACAGACACCCCAGCAGCAATGAAGGATTACCATTTCGTTTGGTTTCAGACATATTACTATGGCCTTTGATAAAGGGTAATCAAAGGTTAGTCTTGGCAATTAATTAGAAGTATTCTATTAAATTAGTGTGAATTGTTTCAAATGGGTTACACTCATAATGCCTAAAATACATCAATACAGAACAGGTAGTAGGTAATAAAAGGGAACATGGCACCTTGAGCTGAAGATTTTGTTTGCTGAAGGTGTTGCCATGACTGAGGCCAGGTTTCAGATTAGGAATGCGGGGTCAGAAGAAGAAACAAAAAACCAGAAGCATCTGCATTAGTCTGTAATCCCCCTGATGATTATTGATGGACCTTGTTCAGCCTGCCTTGGCTACAAACAAACACCCACCCCCAAAGCAAAAGAGAGGGCTAAAATCAAAAGGAATAAATAAATTTTATTAATATCTTAAGTTTTATTTAGGTGTAGCTCACCTAGCTATGCTTAAAGCTAAGGCAAAAGTTAGACCTGAAAGTCCTACAGGACCTCTATTAGCCATTAAGGCTTACCTTGCAAAAGCCGGGAAGTGATCCGACCACAGGAGACACACGTAGGAAGCACTGGAGGTTGTCCGGTCACATCCCTGTGGGACTAACAAGACTAGGACTTGGAGCTGTGAAACATCTCTCCCGGCAGTCAGAGATCTCATTGTGAAAATGTTAAGGCACATGTCAATTAATATTAGTTGCGTCAAACATTTCATAATAGATTTTCCCCTTCCTCTCCATCAGTTACCCTTCTGCTATCACATATTTAGAAATTTATTTTTTTTGTAATAACATCACTTGGCAGGTAATTTATAAAGCAAAATGAGCTACAGTAAAACATTTACTAGAACTATTGCTGAACAGGGAAGAAATTGTCTGCTGTGCCATGGTAAGACACACAAGTTGGACTGAGTGGTCCATACATAAACACTAATCATCACAGTTGACTCAATTTTATTAATCATTACTACAGTAAAGTCTACAAGCTTGTTGTGTCCTCTTCTGCCACTGGATATATTTTCCTCTGAAATTATTGAGTTCAAAGCTATCCTCTTAAAACTCATTAATGGTCAACACCTGGCTTGTTCACAATAGACCCTTTTGAAAATATGGAGAGACACTTTACGTATCACCCCGTTAATTCCAAGAATTCAAGTAAGTCCCCATTCTCTGAAAATGAGTCATCAGTTTTTGGTCCACCATCATTGTTTCCAGTCAAAACATTTGAGAAAGGAAATTACAACAGCCAAGATAATCAAGCATTGAGTTCTTTGGGGTGGATACTTTGACACCTTAAATTTTACCATGGAAATTTGTTCTGCTTGAATGAATCAGTAACCTGGAAAAAACCCAAAATGAGTAAAAATAATACTACAATAGGTTGTGATTCATTTTTCACCGTTAAGTGACTACGTGCATTCATACCATACTAAAGGACACACTGTGAAGAAGAGCACCATAGCTAGCAAGGAGAAGAAACCCAAACGAGGATATATCTCAGCAAATGAGCGTGACACATCCACCAGGTTTCAGAGCTCCAACGCTGAAGAAATGCTTTGACACCATAATGATGAGTCTGGTAGGAAAATAAGGGGACAAAGGAACGAAGTGTAACTGAAGAAGTCATCTTTTCAAGGCAGGAACCTCCTCCTAGACATTAGGCAACATGGTTAACTCAGGATGATGTTAAATAGTAAACATAGTGAATAACAGGGTCGAGAGTTTTTCCAAGCCCCATTTGTCATTTAAAATGGTAAATCCTTTCATTTCAAGCCTGGAACAGAGTACAGGTAGGCATTGACTAATCGCCATGGAGAAACTATGTGCTGTCCAGCAAGATGCCGGGAAGTGATGAGGGATCATATTGGTAGGGACGGCATAGCTAAGTAATGGCACCTACATCTGAAGAGAAAGGACTTACCATTTTCCATATTAATATCAATGATTTCATAGTAGGGAAGGAGAATTTAGAGAATTGTTTCTGTCAGAAACATGCGATCACTCTAAATGTGCTTTGCTTATACCATCTTGAACCCACGTGTTTAAAGTGTCAACTTGTGCAACACGAAAATACAGATCACGCCTTTACCGCATGATGTAATAAAACAACAGTTGGCAGCCAGCTCTTGCAAATATCCATCTTGCCAAAACATCCAAGGTAATCACATCAACCACTGGCTCCATATAAACAAGTTCATAATTGGTGGTAGTGTGGTCTGATGACCACCGTGAATTAATTTACTTATGAGACAGTGTCTCTTAGTCCACAAACTCCAGCCGTATTGGCTGGAAATCCACATAATTTCATTGATCTCATCGAAATTCCATCTATTTTGGGCTGAATGGGACCTGCAAGCCAGGCTCCTGCAGTGCAGGGAGATGTGACCCCCTCAGTTCAACCACCAGCCATGCAGAAGGTCTGGGCACCCAACAACACGCCTGCCTCCCTCCTGCCTCCCCGGGCCTCCTGGGGACAGCAGCCAGCAGCTCTCCCAGAGACGGTCAGACCTCAAATGTCAGGCAGAATGAAAGGAAAGTCAATACGGAACAGGGTTGGGCCAAAAAAACATCCGTAGACTGTACACACTGCAACGTGAAGGCCACCCTCCTCAGTTTCCCCCAGAGAAACAAAATACAAGGTAACTTTGGGTTGAGGTGAGGATTTAAAAATGCCCAGAATTTTGGGTCTGTTGATTGTTTTCACTTGGTAGGGTAAAGGAGTTAGAAAGTTCAGAACCATCTGGACATTTTTAACTGAAAAGTTGCACTTCAAACACAGCAAAATCTTTAAGAATCTTTTTTTAAATTGGTTAAAATTAAAAGGTTATCCGAAGGCATCAGTGATTTCAAAATTAAACAAGGCATCTTCATGTGTCACTGAGTTAAGCCAAAATAACTTTTTAATGTTTTCATTTCAACAAAAAGCATTGAAGATGTTATTTTGGCTCAAAAAAACGCGCTCTTTTTTCAAGTTTCAATCGCCCTCCCGAGCCATGTCTCCCTTCTGCCCAACTCTATGGAAACAGGACCTGTAAAGTCCACACAGAATACAGACTGGAGCAACTAACATAGCAAGCACAGATTGGATCGGGTTTTCCAGCAAGAAAAAAAAAAAAAAAGCAGCATTGTTTCAGCTTCACAAGTTCACAAATAGAACGGGAGAAAAAAGAGAATTATATGGCCTTGTTTTAAAAAATCGTACGTTCGTAATGTTTCTTCAGGAATCCCTCTGGCATGCAAGACTGGATTCATAGCTAAGATGGTTGCCCTGAATTTTGTGAAGATACTCCATTTTACATGCACTAAGCTAATTTAGGAGATTAAAGTACTTTTTCTTCAAAAAGCAAAACAAAACAGAAGATGTTTTCAGAGCACAAGTGTTTTTTTTATTTCAGAGACTGAAGACATAGCAGGTCAGTAGGAAGAGAAACAAAAATAGAAATCTCTATTTTTCTTTTCACTGGATTCCTAAACCACGCGTGCTGGGGCTTCACAAGCAAGCAAAAGGCGAGGTTTCTTAATTGGCGTACTCCTCGGCTGTAAGTATAAATTTACAGCAACGCGCTTTATTGATCATTGGTAATATCTGCTCCAACGTCTGTGCACAAGAATTACGGGAGTAACTGTTTCTAATTTTCTATCTGGAAAGTCTCTCTTCCCCACTGAGTTTTTAGTAGTTAGGGCAATTTTCAATCCCTCAGCAGTCTTGGCCGGGAGGCGCGCTCCGGGAGGATGCGGCAGATGTCCCCTTCCTTGTCCCCACTCCGCAGCCCGATGCAGGACGGCCGGCCAGACGAGCCACGCAGGCATGACTGTGCCGTGATGCACTCTAAGGTACTCACACTTTCGCACAGACGCATGCGTGTGGGACAGAAAGGCGAGGAAAAAAACGTCCTGGCATTTGACATTTTGAAGAGCGGGGAGGGAAGACTGCGGTTTTGCGGGTTTCCTCCCACCCCTTCTCCATCACCCCCCGCGGTCTGACACCAAGCCTGTTTTCCTACCGTCTGGATATCAGGATGGCAGACGCAAGTGCCAGACTGGTTTATGATTTTGCCTAGCAATTATCTTCTATCTTTCGATAACATGCTGTACCCTCCTCCTTCGCAGTCAAGAGCTCTCCTGACACAGACATTCTCTAAAGCAGCTCTGGAAACTGCTATCCGCTCCAGTTTGGGTTTTCCATTCTTTTTCTTTAAATATTTATATTGGAACAACCTGTTGAAATATGTAAGTGTATACAGAAAAAGCCTTGAAACTGGAGCAGACAGCCAGTTCTACTTCCTTCATCTACTTGTTTTCCTGCTGCAGCAGAGAGAAGCCAAAATACAGGGCTGGAAAGAGTTCAGACTTAAACCACTGGAACATGGTAATGAGTTTTTTCCATTACTAGATAGAGTTTTATCTATCAGTTTGGAAGAGATCCTCAAACTCCACCAGTGAGGTTAAAAGAAGGTCAGTAAAAATTAGAGAAAGCCTACTTCCAGCAAGCCCCTGCTTTGACTGTTTCACTGTATGAAACCACACAACAAACTCCAAAGACAGAAAAAAATACAGGAAAAGATAATGACCGCAATCTTCAGTAACAGCTGCGCGAGGTATTTAACTTGGCGAGGGGTAACGTAGGAGAAGCTCTAAGCCATCTCCGTGGTCCCCTAGGCCCAGGCCAGATGTGCCTGTTCAGTCGTGTAACATAACTCACAGCATCCCACTATAATTTAAGCCCGTTAGAGATGGCCCCAGGGCTGCGGAGATCATTGCAAGCAGCAGGTGTTCCCTTGCAGCGTCTCTCTCTCTCTACCTGTTGCCAAGATGGAAAGAGAATGGAGGAAGAAGATGAAGTCTTTTTAAAGCATATAATCTATTTTGAATTTCTTGTAAAACTGTGATTCTTTATTACATCTGGAAAGAGTAAGGTACGTTCGTTTCACCTTAAGCCTTCATTTCCCTTTCATTCTCCTTTGAGGGACTTGCGTCATCTGCACAGTATCTCCTCATTAGCTCCTTTCACTTCTTACTTAGAAGTCCCATCACTTGAAAGGACTACATTTCTGCAACACCATTTCATCAGTTCTTGTCTTGAGATACAAATGATCACTGCTCCACATAAACCAAAAGTTTACAGTTTTCTGTCTCCATGTAGCTCCTTCCATAAATCGTTTGCAGGCTACCAGAGCACCCAATCCAAGGTGATGCCGATGCCTCCTGTTCAGCTGACATGCTCTTCAGCAGCCTGTGGATCATAACTGTGAATGGAGTTGAAATGTGACTTGACACCTTCTTCTCGCTCCCAGTAGATGCGCAATAAGGCAACAGTGCAATAATAACCCCCCCACTCCCCGGATTTCTCCATTCAGAGCATCCCAGCATGGCTGTACGATGTTTTACACACTCAGCTTCTCCTTCACCCGCAAAAATACAAGTGCGCACCCTGGTGAGATTTCTCTGAATGCATTTAGTTTACTTGGGATACTCTGGAGGTCAGCTGTACCTCAGGAACCAGTATTTATTATAAGAGATCGATGGCGTGAGGCTTAATGCATGCTCATCTCTCATCTAGCAGTTGATGACGGTGAACTTTTAATTCATCCAATCAACTACACGGACTGCGATTTCTCAAAGGAAGCTAAGGGAGTTAGGTGGCGAGATCAGTGGATTTCCACGGGCACTCAGCACCAATATTACACACACAACTTATATTCTTTGATATCTCCTAACCAGACTCCCATCTTTCAAGCGAATTCCTGTGGCTTATGTCATAGGCTTCAGGTTCTTGTCTTAAAACCAACACATGCAGGTACACAGATCATACACAGCACAGAAATTTAAAAAGGAAACTCCCCTTAATATCTACATCTTGAGATGGGCAGGGGTCCAGCTTTTTCCGAGCAAGACAGTGTAAAGCGAAAGGTTGCCAAAATAGACAATGCCATCACACTTGGGGATCCTACTCCAGACTAATCACAGAATCATAGAACTGTCAGGGTTGGAAGGGGCCTTAAAGACCATCCAGTTCCCCCCCTGCCCTGGGCAGGGACACCTCCCACGAGCCCAGGCTGCTCCAAGCCCCGTCCAGCCTGGCCTTGAACCCCTCCAGGGATGGGGCTCCCACCCCCTTCTCTGGGCAACCTGTTCCAGTGTCTCACCACCCTCATGGTGAAGAACTTCTTCCCAACGTCCATTCTGAATAGACCCATCTCTAGTTTTAATCCATTCCCCCTACTCCTACCATTACCCCACATCCTAAAAAGTCCCTCCCCAGCTTTCTCGTCGGCCCCCTTCAGATACTGGCAGGCCACAATAAGGTCTGCTCGGAGCCTTCTTTTCTCCAGACTGAACAACCCCAACTCTCTCAGTCTGTCTCCGTAGGAGAGGTGCTCCAGCCCTCGGATCCTCCTCATGGCCCTTCTCTGGACACATTCCAGCACGTCCATATCTTTCTTGTAGTAGGGGCTCCAGAACTGGATGCAGTAAAGCAGAGTCTTGACCACGTACGTCCTTCTATCTTGTCAATTTGTATTTTAAGTTCTTTGGGCAAAAGATATGGAGATCTGATCCAACCAGGCACGTTCAAAGCCACAAAAATATAAGAAAAAAGAATTCTTGCATTTTACACCCTGGATTTTTGTCTCAGCTTTAAAAGCATTTTATTTCGCTGGAGGACCTCACTGGTGAATCAGGAAACTATTGTCCTAGGTACATATGAAGAGTAAAGCCCTCCAGACCCTTTCCCTCCTACTGGATGGTAAGTATCTTTTTTTTGTGGAAGAGAAACTGACACTCAAATACTCAGGGTCATTAGTCAAGCAATCATTATTGACAAAAAGATAATGACCACAACAATATTTCTCAGCATTTCCATGGATGCCTTATAATGCAATTGATAGTGGAAGAAATAGTGCCAAGACTGATTCCAATATGTATTTCTAAAACCTCGTCAGGAAGTCGTGTTAGAAGGACTCCTGTCAGATATTAACAGGTCTACTTACAAAACTCTAGAAAACATTCTCGATATGCATGACCTTAGATTTTTTAAGGAAGTTAAGTAACCAAGGATCCATTTGGAAATTTACTTCAAATCGTTCTCTTTCCTCGGATCCAGCGTGTAACTGTTAATCTAAATAATATGTCTTGACATATTCTGCAGCTGAACAGGAGGATTTCTGGGCAGAGGAACACGCCACTCCCACCATTCCCACTATTCAGGAAATAAAACTTTGTGAGAGACAACCACAAACGCTAATTCTCACATAGGAAAGGTAACGGCTGTAAGCGTCCTCCACAGCCAGTGAAAATAAAGTAGCTGGCTTTGTATTATTTCACATGAATGTTTTTAGCACTGCAATATCATAAGGCGTAATTCTGAATAGGCTACAGGGCTTGTAGAGCAAAGATCCAAACCAAACCCTTACGGGTTTATGGAAAAAGGAAAGAGCCTTCAGCACAGACATGTTAACATCACATAAATCAGGCAAGAAACGGAGCCAACACAAGTATGATTTAAGACACGCATTAGTTCAAATAACAGAGAAAGTGAAAGCCCCAGGACACAGAGAAAGCATGTCTTTCCCTTAAAATTTTGATTCTGCCAGATTATAGCACTGTTGGGCTCAGTGCCATTTACACCATGCCAGACTGGGCAAGAATCCTCCTCCTCGGGCAATGATTGGCAGGTTCAACAAAGGAACTCTTTCAAAAGTCAAATGAGGTAACATAAACACCCAAAGAAATCAGAAAAGGCCAGGGGACTATTTATAGTCCGTTCATACCTGTTTAAGTTTGTGAATCCGACATACCAGTGAATCAAATGAAGACAATTAGCCCATTATTTTAATAGTACCTGAGCAAAGCCAAAGACTGCTGAGATTTCTTGGACTGATTGAAATCTTGGTGTTACCTCTTGATGAATTATCGTGCTCTCTACCAAGAACCAGACACTTTGAATTCCCAAAGCAAAACTTAATTATATCTTGCCTCCTTTGCTTTTAGGTTAAAACCAATACATTTACACAAGATAACATCCAGCATGTAGACTGTTGTGCCAGCTTCTCATTCTAACTGAAATAACTTACTGTGCTTCAACACTTCATGAATGGATTCCCAAAATTGTCTTCTAACACAAATTTTGCCCTATAGTTTTTGCTATTTCGCTAAAAGAAATGTTGCATGTCCATGAAAAGGGGTCAGCAAAAGAAACATTCAAGAGCCTTGAAAAGTGATTTGTGAGCCCCACTCACAGTATGGCTAAAAGTACAGGCAAATGCAAACTCCTTTCTTTGACTATATGACATAACAGGATTTGACATGACATAACCTTGTGCCCTCGTTAATCTGGGCAGGTTCAAACCTACCTGTTCTGAGCAAATTCAGAGACGTTACTGTCTGTGTAGGTACACCTTCATCTTCTCTCTCTACAGTTGGTAAGGACAGCATCCAACTACTGCTTTTTAAAACCCTATAAATAGAAAAACGAGCCCTAGAGGCCCTGAGGCAATAACAGATTTTGTGGATGAAAGTGTTGATTATAATCTAACGTCATTTCGCAAAATGTCCAAGAAATGCCGTAAATCCATCAGACAGCCATCACTAGCCCAAAAGCATCACGAAATGTTACTATTATTGCTAAGAAAGCTTAGGTGACACAGGCAAGTTCAAAAGCATTTTGAGGAAATCCCTGTCTACTCATGAGTCTTAAAAAAGGAGTCTGTTAAAAGAAAAGGACCTTTTTTTATTACCTTTCTTAAGTTGTTTTGCTTTTAAGTTCTTCTCTGATGAGACAATGAAAAATTAATTGATAAACCAATGCACTTAGCTTTCATTTTGAAGGTCTTTATGCTCTAAGGCTTCTGTTTTGAAAAAACACTTCTGTTCAATGTAATAGATCAATTCATCAGTATTATCTTGAAAAGATATAGAAAAACATCATTAGGAAAGTATGATTCAGGGACAGTATTTATCTTTAAGGTTTACTCAGTCTGCATTAATTTCATAATCCGGAAGCAGAGAACCTAAGCGCACTGAAAACTGCCTACTATTTGCTGTTAACAGATTTAGAAATCCAGAAGAGGGATATGGTTATTTGAACCAAGAAAAACTTATAATTTGAACACGGTTATTCTGCACGTCCTTCGCAGCTGAGCGTCACGGAGCATATGCAGTTGGAAACCCTTATGTGTCTTTTTTCTGTTTCTTTGCATAGAAGCAGAGTTGTACAGCATCACGATGCTGGGAACAGGTGATGCCGCACTACGCTGCCGGTTGCCAGAAGTTTGCTGGCATCAGCCAGTGAACAACGTGCCTTGTGCTGCGTCTCCCCGACAGGGAAGTTACATTCACCCAATCAAAGAGGAAACCAGATTTGCTTACTCAGTCACAAAAAAGAAATTTGAATCTCAAATACCCAAAGCAAAGTGTGCACAAAGGACCTAAGAGCACAAAAATCTTTGCAAAATTCTATCTAGGATCACACATGAACAAGGCACAGTCTGTTCAGATAACTCACTGCACCAAAAGGGCAAATATTTACTGGAAAAGTAATTTTCAATGAATTACACATTTAGTGTAATTTTTCAGTTCCCCTAAGGAAACAGAAACAACTCAAGAGCTCACACTCTGCGATGTATAATATGTGTGTGGAACATGAACATACACAGGTGACCTATATATATACACACACGTGTAGATGCACAGCAACATAAACCAGCATAGGCATCTGAACCAGAGAGTCCTTCGCAAAACACTCAGACAGGAAAAGCACATCCCAGCCAGAATTTCAACTCCCAGAGGACATTTTCCAGGACTCCTGTTCAGGAAACAAAATTACAAGTTTACTTACCCACTGAAAATACTTAGATGGAAGTTACTGAGAAGCAGTAACCATGGAGCCCAAATTATGCCATTTTTTACTGTCATTTCCCAGAGTTCAACAACATTACACTGCAGTGCTTTTGTTTCTAAGACATGGACAGTGCAGTAAGCTGCCAAGAAACATCTTTGCTGGACATAATGACTACTTGGCCTCCGTGTGAGGAGGAGCGGCTCAGCGTAATTAAACTCTTCCATGACGCAGGGGACTGGACCTGGTGACCAACAAAGGGTTCCTTCCAAATATTTTTCTGTGATTATATGCTGATTAAATACCTGTGTGTATCATCAGCTTATTTCCCCATTTTGCTCAAAATTCATCGGGCAGGCTTGGACCTGCATCACTTTATGACGTCCAGTATTGTATCAGGACCTATGAATAACTGCCAGCCTCCTTTCTGTGTCTGCCCCAGTCACTTTCTGGTTTGTGGGGTTTTTTTCCCTTCCCCCTGGTTTTATAATAATTTATTTTTTCCGTGCTGTAACCGTAGCCCTTGCACACAGACCTCCCACCCAGCCCCTGCATGCAGAGAGCCAGCACAAGCAGTGTGACATTCCCGTGGTGCATTCTCCAAAGATCTGCCAAAAAGATGTCCTCGATAAACTGCAAAAGACCCACAACATTATCACAGGCAATTAAAGTTCCACTGCTGCCTATGGCATGCAACTTTAAATAAACTTTGGAGGAGCAGCTGGCCACTGGAGAGAAATCTGAGAAGGAGCTTAAGGAGACCACCAAGCGCTGCACTTCTCTTGCTGTTAGAAACGGTTTGTTTGGGTTTTCTTCAAAACAGGCAAATAGGAGAGAGGTCCGAAAGACCTTTTCTGGGGTCTCGGTGACGTTGCTCGTTGGGGACTTACCGTACAGCCAATATGGCTCTCTACCAGGAGACCCATGCGTACTCGGGATCTTGGCGACACCACCCAAAGCAGGAGGCGGCACGTAGCCTGCCACCAGGAAACAGCTGCTTCAGCTGCAAACCCTCTGGACCAGGAACTGTGACATCCTGTATTCAAACATCTACTTACTTACTGCCTGCAGCTAGCTGTCATCTTAACTATTGTCTACACAGTAAATCGATAGCTACATGAGTTTACCTGCTTTGCCTGGACTCTGTTAGGGGAAAACTTCCTATTTGCTTTTAAAGCTTTCACTGAACCATGCATGGAGCACTGGTTAATCCCTGGGAAGGAAAACAAACACGTGCAAGCTGTCTGCATTTGACTGCTGAAAGCTTCTGGATAATGGGGTGACTGACGAGTCAGTTTATTCGATTCAGTTTTGAACCTGACCCTTTTCTCTGTCCAAATATTTTAACATGCTACACATGTTCACAATAGATTTCTGGAATGCATCCTTTACACCTAGTCTATTGGGACTACCAAGTTAGCTTGATGACACCATATTGATCAGGTTCAAGACCATCTGAGGAACCTGAACACATACAAATTTATGGGACTTGATGAGATGCATCCCAGGGTCCCAAGGAAACTGGCAGATATGGTCCCTAAGTCACTCTCCATCGTATTTGAAAAGTCATGGCAGTCAGGTGAAGTCCCCAGTGGCTAGAAAAAGAGACACATCACATCCTCATGAAGCTCAACAGGCCAAGTGCAAGGTCCCCAATATCAGGGCTGTCAGGGCAATCCCTAATATCAGTACAGACTGGGGGATGAATGAATTGAGAGCAGACCTGCAGAGAAGGACTTGGGGATACTGGTGAGGTGGCAAATTGGACATGAGCTAGCAATGTGTCCTTGCAGCCTAGAAAGCCAACCATATCCTGGGCTGCATGAAAAGAACCGTGGCCAGCAGGGCGAGGGAGGTGATTCTGCCCCTCTGCTCGGCTTTCATGAGACCCCACCTGGAGCACTGCCTCCAGCTCTGGTATCCCCAGCACAAGGACATGGTCCTGTTATAGCCGGTCCAGAGGTGACCATGAAAACAATCAGAAGACTGGAACACCTCCCCCATAAAGAAAGGTTGAGAGAGTTGGGGTTGTTTAGCCTGGAGAAGAGAAGGATCTGGAGAGACTTTATTGCAGCCCTTCAACAACTAAAGGGGGCTTCAAAAAAAGATGGAGAGAGATTTTTACCAAGGCTTGTAGTGACAGGACAAGGGGTGATGATTTTAAGATGAAAAAGGATAGGTTTAGATTAGAAATTAAAAAGAAATTCTTAGCTGTGAGAGTAGTAAGACACTGGAACAGGTTGTCCAGAGAAGTTGTGGATGTCCACTCCCTGGAAGCGTTCAAGGTCAGGTTGGACAGGTCTTTGAGCAACCTGATCTAGTGAAAGATGTCTCTGCCCATGGCAGGAAGGCTGGAACTAGATGATCTTTCAAGTCTCTTCCAACCCAAACGCCTCTATGATCATATTGAGGAGTGGCAATGTGAGCGACACATATCAATGTTTTGGAAAAATGGATGTGGCAAATCCCTACTAGAAGACAATAAGAGAATTGCTTTGTCTGATTCCGAATTGTCACTCAATTTTAGCAAGCAAAGGCTACTGCCAGTAATGAAAGAGAGACAAAAGTCTTATTACGTGGCAACAAATTAGTATAGAGACTGCAAGTGCATCGTTGAACAGTTCCCAGCCTCACCCTTTACCCATTGTTCTGGTGAAAGAATTTGCTGCCTACACGCACCAAGCCAGCGGAAACTAAGGCGTGAGGGGAACATTACTGTGCCTTAGGTAAGAGTGCTCCCTTCTGGCTACAGGTCTGAAAGGAGAAAATCAGAAGTGATCTTCGCTTGTCTAGACATAAATTGAGAAAGTCATGTATCATATTGTCCTGTGCCCTTATTTAAAAAAAAAAAAAAGTTAGGACTTACATTTGGGTGCAAACAGAGGATCTGAGCAGTATGAGAACCCCTCATCCCACTGCCAAGACACTTAAGGAGAGAAAACACTTTTTAAGGCAGGAAAAAGAATATCAGAACAAATTTCTAATCTGAACATTTCCACTAATACATTTCCAAAAGCACTAGTTGCACCATGCTTTCTGCAAATATTTAATTAGTAATCTATCATTCATATAAACTTCACAATGAATGGAATACTATCAAATTAAATTGCTTTGATTTTTGTAGAAAGATAGTCACTCTTCAAAGACGGATTAGGCCAACCTAATTAATGGAACACACAGCACTATCAATGGCAGTTTTTCTCTTATCAACAGGTGTGAAATACAAGAATTCAGACTATTTTGCAGCAAGGCATACTGCTCAAAACCATTTCCAACCATCACACACAATGAAGCTAAGGGATGTTTATTTTGTTAAACAAGGTTTCCATGTCTTGATATGATAATCTGGGATTTTATCCAGCCTGTAAATTCATTTAACATTTCTGCTTAAAAGGCATTTAGACGGCTCAGTAAACTGCGATGCACACAACCTAGGGGTAGTTTACAAATACAGTTGAGGAGATAACCAAGGGTGGTGCAATCCACACGATTCTTACCAGAATTTCCATGTGACAGCATACAGAAACTAATTCAAAGTAACATTTTTTAAAGTTGCTTAGGTAACACTAGCTACGGCTCATTTAAAGAACATTTGAGAAGACAGTCTTTACAAAATACAGGCATGGTATTTTGAGTGACTGCTTTTGTATTTTCCTCACCCAGCACTCACTCAAAACTACTCTACAGACTAGTTCCCAAAGTATCTTCCATAATCTCCGGCAACTAGTTCATGTAATTACGCTCATACAGCCACAAATATTGCTACCATTGACAAATAATGGCAGACAGGTCCCATGATAAAGAGGGAGGGTTTTATTCTACAAGCCAGTAAATGACTGCATAAAATATACATAGGATGCTAACTACAGATACGGTTCTCACTCTGAATGGTCCTCTGTGCTCCTCTTTTAGATATGCAAATATTTTATGAAATGTCAAGTTGTTGGGTTTTTTTGAAATACAATGTTTGATCTTTTAAAATACGTTAAAGATAGCAAAACCTAATGATGTACCAAAACCATACTAACGTTTTCCTTTTCAGTCACATCTTTAGAACCTCAAAGGAGATCAGTGTAACATTATTAACCCAGGGAAATGTGTAGAAGCAGATATGAAAGCCAGTTGCGTGTTGTGTGACAGGTATTACATTGCTTCGGGAATACGGCTCTCCTCCTTTTTGAAGGCAAACACCGACCTCTATGGGCAACACGTAACGGTGCAAAATAGATTTACTACAGAAAGGCCAAACA
Source organism: Rhinoptilus africanus (assembly GCA_013400135.1). NCBI lineage: Eukaryota > Metazoa > Chordata > Aves > Charadriiformes > Glareolidae > Rhinoptilus > Rhinoptilus africanus. The sequence goes on from VXBO01002851.1 coordinate 556,077, forward strand.
GGTTTGCAAAAATATTTCAAAGAGCTTTGTGCACCTTTCTGTAACACAAAGTATTTCAGTGAAGAAGGATAAGGGTAAGAATAAGGATCCTTTCTCTGGATGCAATGATGAACTTCACTCACCAAACTCCCTCACCAAAATGGCTTTCATCAGTGTCGTATCATTCTTCAGTGAAACAGATTTTTGCCTGTAAACAGACTTAATTCAACATAGAAAGCAGTATTAACACCAAGGGAATGACTCACAAAGACACCCCCCAACACTTGAACCACTCCAGATTGCAGCCTCGCGCACTGCAGGTGGTCCTGAGCCCCCAGGACGAAGAGGAAACACGGGCATCTCACCTGCATGCCAAGATTTGAGATCTTCCTTGCTAAGGCTGTGAGGGTGGTCCAGCTCCGGCCTTGGGGTCGCACAAAAGAGGTAAGGACGGGCAACCAGGATGAAGGAGTAGAAGGCACAGAAGGTGCCAGAGGATGGCCAGTTGGGAATATGGCTTCTCCTCGTCCCTCTTCAAAGACAGGGCACTGCCAGCAGGTGCAGAGCCATCTCTCTCTGTGCGACGGAGACTTGGTCCACACCAGGAGAAAAAAGAAGACATAAACTATGACACAAAATGCAAAAAGATGAAACGGCAGTGCATGGCAGCAGGAAGATGGGACAAGTCTTATCCCACCAGTGCGAGGACAGAGAGGTCTGGGCTATCCCCCAGCACCTTCGTACTGATTGCGGGAGGCAATTGTTCTAAACTCTGCAATGAAAAAGATAATTAAACAGGCCAAAATTTTAAGGTTTGCTGTGCCTCAGAGCTGCAACAGGGCAAGACACTACAGCTCCATGATGAACAGGACATGGGAAACGCATTGCTCCTCTTCCTGCTCTTTATTTTAATCTTCCTTAAGTTAATGACAGAGATGCAAACCAAGGGAGTTTTCCTAATTGGTTTAGGATCAGTTTCCATGTCAAGATTTAATCCACGTTTTTGCAACAAAGTGCTTTTTAAGCCAATGATGAACAACTGCAATTTCATAAATATTCTCGCAAGTACAAATTCTTCATCGTTAGATATAAAACTATCACAAAATAACACTAGTAATCAATTTTTTAAATAGATATTTTTCTGCAATCATGGCGTATTCACTACAACATGGTAGCAGAAAAAAAAAAAAAGTCATTTTAAATTAAAGATATTAAGGGCATATTTTAACCTAAAACTGCAGAAGTGGTATCTCATCAAAAGCAAGGAGGGGAAAGGAAAAAATAAAAATAGGAAACCTAAAAATGTACAAAAACTTACATTCTGTACAACACTAAATTGTTTCAGAATGGCATTTTTAGGCCTCTCAAAGCTTTCTGGACATACTAATTTAAGATGTTACCTGCACAAGGCACACTGTGAATTTTTAAATGTTTTATATTTTCCTGTTACTTGCAGTAGGGAAAAGCTAGAGGGTGATGCAGCTAAGACATACGCAGGCCTAACGCTGTCACAGAGAAGGAAATCAATGCCCACAGTCTGAAGCTGTAAAAACAGATGAAACAGATAAACATAGAAGGTTAAACATTTACAAGCAATGACATTAACTACCATACTCAAATACAAAGCAGTCTCAAATCTAATGCGACCCTCTGTCTTCAAAGAGCTGGAGGTTGACAAGTTTCTATTTAAAATCCCCTGCTTGCCCTCTTTCCTATCCATATGGTCTCATCTTGTTGGGCCTTGGAGAAGCCCCATCAACTGCTAAATGGAATTCTGCCTGCATGCCGCTATCTGAAAACAGTGATATTACATGTCTCCATAGGGTATGAAATGTCTTGCTTTTGCCCTTTGGAACAGAGCTAAGCGAGATTCCCGGTTTAATGGGATCTTCCATTAAAATTAACACTTATCTCATAAAAGACATTTAAATATTGCATAAAGAAGCAAAATCTCTGACAGCTAGTGCGTGTCAGGTAGGAAATAGCTCAGGACCGGCCTAGCAAATAGAGACATAAGCAAGCAGGAAATAAAAACAGGCAACCAAAGAACAAATGTAAATAGGCTTGTACATAAATGATAGAAGTTGGGGGAGAAACCATCACTGAAGTGGAATGTCTAATTTTAAAAGGAAATTATATCATTACAGCTTCTCAAAATTTTAATTTATTTTTTTAAAATTGGGACACAATGCTTGGAGAGCTGATACCCTTACTCCTGGTGCTGCTGTTACCTCAATAATACTCCATCAAGCCTAGGAGTTAGGACTCCAAGGTTAGGAGTCCCAGCATGAGGACATTTCCTCCTGGGCAGCATTCCCGCATTCTCCACTTGGCAGCTACACCAAATACACAGCCACCATTTCAGCTGTCTACAGCTTAAATTTTGAGTTATAGAAAAGAACACAATAATGCACAGCTTATTCTCTTTCATTGCAGTAATCTCAGTGAAGAATTTTGGCAGGTCTCCAACACATTTACGATGTTACTTCTGAGGATAAACCAACCCTTAATATGAGATTGAGTTTACCGATACAGGGGAAATCTGATTTCTCTTATCCTTCTCTGTGATCTTATTTCTAAGGAAACAGCTACCCCATTTCTCAATAATTTGCAATTGATCCTTAAACAACTGTTACAGTTGTTTAAGTTCAGTTAACAACATAAAAAAATCCATCCAAGACTAGCTGAGGTTGGAGGCACCTCTGGAGATCGTCCAAGTCCAACCCCCCAGCTCAAGCAGGGTCGTGCCCAGGACTGATCCAAGGAGATACTCATAATCTGTCCTTTGCCAGTGTTCAACCACCTTCACGGTAAAAAAGCATTTTCTTATGTTCATAGGAATTTCCTGTGTTTCACTTTGTGTCCGTTGCCTCTTCTCCTGTCACTGGGCACCACTGCCCAGAGTCAGTCAGTCTTCTTTATAACCCCCATCAGATATTCATAAACATCCCCCTGAGTCTCCTCCTCTCCAGGCTGAGCATTCCCAGCTCTTCTGGCCTCTCTTCATACAACAGATGCTCCAATCCCTTAATCATCTCAGACCTCTGGTGAGCCGTCAGTTTTATCAAGGGTCACTGCTGGGTGGATAAAAACAGGACTGGCAATTGACTGAAAGCTGGTCATTACTTCATCACTAATACGAGTCACAAATGACACACAAGCTCAGTCAACCTAAACTGCCAGACGGCCACTCCAGCAACCCCTCCAGAGCCAGCTTTCCCAAAGCTCTTGGTACCCTACAAGTCTTGCTCACCATACGCACGGGGCAATAAACCTCACATTGCACCTACGTAGCATGTTCTCCTTCTACATGTGTGTTTTTCAGCTGGGTAAAATTTGATTATTTTTGTGCAACAATAAATTTCTCCATTACTGCTGTATAAGCACTTTGAAGGAGCTAACAATGGACTAAAACTTTGAGCCCATAACAGGAATGCAGTTGACACTAATTTTTTTGGATTAGCTTTATCCCAGCAGATGTTATGAAACTTGCAGTGGGATAAACCCCCCAGCTAATTCAGTAGAGAGGAAGAACTCTAAAAGAAACATGCCATGAGACGGAGCAAACCTCTTCGAGCACAGCAGTTCCTGGCACCCCATGGGGCATCAATGGCAGCATTTCCCACTTCTCCTCGACTGCACGACCAAAACGAGAAACAAGCTGACGGAGAGGAGGACTCTCGGTTCAGGTACCTTGCCCCACTCTGGTCATTTTCACACTGTCCCATCAGGAGATGTATGGGCATGGACACCGAAGCCAGGGTCCCCTCCCTTCCCCACCTCCCTTCATTACTTGTTCATATTTCCACAGGGCCACTCTCCGTAAGCTCATCTGAGCAACAGTGTGGGTGAGAGTGGGGACCTTCTTGGTCGCAAAGCATCCAACTATGTGTAAGAGCCACAGCTGCAGGTGTTTAAATACAAGTCTTCCATTTAAAGCTGCTCTGAATTTAGTAGAATCATAGAATCACCGGGGTTGGGAGGGACCTTTCAGATCGTCGAGTCCAACCANTCAGTGTAAACAATAATAATAACAACTTAATTTTAATAACCCTAAATAACCCTTTCAGTGTAAAAATGTTTCCTAGTATCTACTATTGAGGCCATTTCCTCTTGTCCTATCGCCTGTTACTTGTGAGAAGAGACTGATCCTGACCTCTCTACGCCCTCCTTTCAGGCAGTTGTAGAGAGCGATGTTCCTTAATGCCACATACGACACTTACCATTTTCCATCAAATAAAATTCTCTCTTTCTCTTTTTTCATTTGCACTCTGTAAGTATTTAACTTTTCAAAGTAATGAGTAGCTAGGTATGACTGGGTGATTTATTTGAATATTAGCACCATTTCCATGAATAGTTTTATCATTTTTATAAACAGGAGGCCTATCACAATTCAGAAATATTTAAAAGGCCACCAGGGCTGTAAGGGCAGCTTTGCTGTGTACAGTACCGGGTTCTTACACCATGCTTATAATCCATCTGTATATCTTCAGCATTTTTAATACACCTTGCTCTGCAATACCAAGGTGCCATCTGTATCTCTTCTTCAGGCTCGGTTGTTTTTCTCCCTTCCCAATTATATCTATGCACTAAATCCTTTAAACCTCTATCCAGTCTGCAACTTCATTGGCTCAAACTAATAAACAGAATTTTCTAATTCCCTTTCGATAATCCTATTATCTGTCCAAAGCTATTTCTGCAAGGGTCATCACTACACCGAGATGTAAATCTGAGACCAGGTCTATCTGTGGTCAGTTGTAATCCAGCTCCTCTCCTGGAAACCACCAAGGACGTTTGTCAGCACTCGGAGAAAGCAGAGCTGAGCAACTGAGCCTCGCAGGTAGTGATTTGCATGTCGATTGCCTTTCAACTTTTATTTTAGTATGGGAATAAAATACGGTGTTTCAAAGATGGCCACAGCTGCTAAAATTTATTGGGGATGTATTAAGCATTCTAATAGATAAACTTAACTGATGCGGTCTCTCAGAAGAACTTCACCTTCGGCCTCAGGCTGAAATGTAGGTGTTGAGATAAAAACTAATGCCAGATTTGCAGTTATTAATTTGGCAGGCTGTTTTGATTAAGCCAAGAATAACAAACTACAAGAGCTGTCGTTATGCATGCTTTAAATAAATATTTGCTCTAGTGTGGACAGTAAGTGGTGCTTCACTCCAGATGGAGTAATTTTGGGGAAGAGGAAATATATTAGAAATCTGACCCCTGAGCAGCTGATGGTGCCCAGACTATTGGAAGTGACACCTATGTCTAATTTAACAGGACTTTTATATTCCTTGCATGGAATCCTATCTCTCTTTATTTGATTTTGTCATTGATTTAATTCAAAACAGGATTTCTGCTCTTTTGTAAGCTGTCTTTGAGTAGTAACCTGTATATAAGAATCTGCAAGAAAATACAGATATGTCATTTCTTCTGCTTGTACTGGGATGAAGTTCTGTGCTCTGGGGAAGGGTGAGTGAAGAGTTCAAATGTCTGGGATAATCCCCAGAAACTTTTCATGCCTAGGTCCATCATTTTCAGAGCCTCCAAGAAAATCTAAATCCTATCTTTAGAATAAATCCTTCTGACCTGGGTATCTAATTTCAGTCTCAGAATTTTTTTGTTGCAAATGAGTGTTTCGGTAAGTATAAATATTGGTGTGAAAGAATAATAAGCTAAATGTATTGGGCAAGAAATTTCACTATGCAGCTGGTGTGACGGCATTAATCTCAGGCAGGTTGCGAGTACATAACTAAGGGTATAAACAATGCGTTACATGAAAAGTTGAAGAAAATGTCCCTGTCTAGCTGGTGAGCCTACCTAATTTGAGGGCAATCTGCCACTGACAGCAATGGAAAAAATCATTGGGTCCATAGTTCAGTGGAGATGCAGGGACTGCTTGACTTAACTACCAGTATTTTGCTGTTCTCAGTGACAATTCTTTGTCATTTGTAGTCAGATTTGGATTTGGCAGTGGACATAAGAACACACAGATTTTTTATATATATATATACATGTGTCAATCCTTAGAATATAACTATAACATGAGCAAACAAAGAGGACTCAGTATATATAACAGCCCACTAACACCCCATTTTTGATACGGAGAGATTGCTTTCTACAGATGAGATCCCCCAGATGATGAGCATGTTGTGAACCGTACGGGTCTAAGTGGTCAAGAAACCTCATGGCAAAATTACATTTTGGATTCTTGTTCCAACCTGCTTACCCAAACAATGTGATCTTCGCAATCAAGAGCTTCACAAGTTTTTTTGAAACTTTTTTGACAGGAGGGGACAGTTAGAACACGAAGTCACTCTTCTGCAGCTGATATATACCAGATTGCTAGAATTATACGTGAATACTTTATCCTATTTCAGAATAGGAGTTTAAGCTGATCTCTGGTATAAATATTAATGTCTAATCCTAGCAATTCTAATTACAGCACAGCTAAAATCACAGGGAAATGCATTAGGGAATGAAAGATAGTAATCAAAATAATACAACTTGACAGCAAATTGCATAGCTAAAGATGATTGCTATATGCCAGTATATGCAACTAGTGGGATCTGGTATGAGGTAGCTTACCACGAGCAGCAGTGGATCTTGAAGCCATCCCAGGGCTCCCTTATTTCTAATTTACAAAGTGCAAAAACCCTACAGGTATTTCACATCTTCAAAATGCTCATGATGCCATCTGTCCATAACCTCATCTCAACTGCAAAGTTTTTTCCTGAGTCAATTACATTATTAAAGGACATCCCTGCCCCCTTCCAGGCCTCCAAAACAAAAGAGCAAAGAGAGCACCAATTCAGAAAAAAGGGCCTGACAGATACAATCAGTAGTTACAAAATAACTTCCAATAAATATTGAATATTCAATATGAATTCAATATGAATATTGAATAGACTGGATTACAGGGATTAGACAGATCAGTTGTGCAACAAACTGCCGTTAGAGGTGGCTGAGATTCTCATCATACGCAGAGGCTGTGCAATTTCAGAATAGTCTTAAATGCAGAAGACACAAGAACTTACAAAAAAGTCTACATCAGCCTTAAATTTTCACCCTGTCTCTTAGACTTATTGTCTTCTTAGACCAATTCCAGATAGCTAGTGGCATAAATCCAGACAAACACATTCCACAAGGCAGTTCTGGACAGAAACCCCTCCACAGACTGTACAGCACTCTGCTTAGACACCGCTGAGCAATGAGAGGAAAGAAAAATTGGGTTGCCTCCGTGATTCGGTACATTTAACATGGCAAAAGGATGCAGGGAACTCAGCTGGAGAGTCTGGTAACTAGCTTCCAGTGCTATCCCATCTTAAACTACGTAACAGGCTTCATTTTAAGTCATACGGCTAACCACAGTTAGACTGAATTATAACCTTAATTCTGAATTCCTTGAACAAGCGCAAAGATTTAGCCTGAGTCTCAATACAGAGAAATGTTTCTCACTGATTTAAATGTAAGCTGGAACATGCTATAAATCAACACAGAGAACAAGCATACACCAGTTTTTGCCTTTAATGTTCAGTGCTACGGAGTTCAAGTGAAACCCGTAGAGCAATTGTCACAGTCAGTATCTAAGTAGAGAGCAATGCTGATTCTGCTGCTCACTGGAAGGAAGATAGCAAAGAACTCTGAGTAGGAGAACATAAAACAAAAGAGAGAAATGGGGTCTACCCAATACCAGGTATGAGCAGAGTTGGCCAAAATCAGGGGAATAGCACTTTCCAGGCAAAAGAACAAAAATCAAACCAAAAAAGTCCCTTCCAACTATTTTGAGTGAAAGACTTTTTGAATTAATGACACTTCTTGTATTAATTCTTTTTTTTTAAGCTGAAATTAAACATTTCCATTTTTCATTAGCATTTTCATTTCAGACAGACATGCAAGATGAGGGCAACAACAATTAGAGGAAGTATGATAAGCCTGAAAAATAGCCTCGTGTATTTGCCTGCCAAAACAAGAAACTGGTTATGATGACCCAGGACCCTTTCCACTCTTAACAGCCACAGATAATAGAAGAGAAAGAAAGAAAGTGCATTAAATCACAGTGATAAAATGCCATATAGTTTTTCTCAACGCATTCAATCAGAGGAAGGGATGGTGACGCTGTGGGAACAGTGATTCCCGCGGGGAGAGCTAAGCTAAGCTTTAATGAGCCACCTCAGCTGCTCCGAGCAAAGCCCCTGCTGCCTCTCAAAAATCCACATGATCAAAATCCCTGTGAGGAATTTCCAAATTACCTCTCTTGTTACCTAAGCCAGCCAGCCGAGCAAGGCTCCGTGAACTGGAAGAGCAGCAGTGGCTTCAGCCTAAACTCATCCACGCCGGCCGGCAGGTTCAGTTCTTGCTCTTTCTCAGCTTCATAGAAAACTGCTGGCTGACAGGTCTTGCAGAGAGCCAGGTGAAAATGTGTTATCAAAACTCTCCTTAACAAAAACTATGTCACTGATTTTTTTTTTTTAGTTTCAGTGTTGATGAGAACTTCCACAAAAGCAGCATTTTTGGTTTTCAAACATTAAAGTAATAAATCCAAATTTCAGCTTGAAATTAAATTTCTTTCTATTTGCATATCCTTGCCATTTCAGTAGTATAACAGCCATTCATAATATGACATCATAATTAAAATATTCTTAAATTATTCCATTTATGCAATATCTTAAGGAAGGTTGCTTTGCATGGAGCTAAATATTTCATCTTAATTGAGATGAAAGCAAGTTACAATAAAGTCTTGTCATTTTGATATGAAGTATCAGATAAAATAATTGCGGTTCTGAGTTCCTTCATAATTGCTGGAATCCTGTTAAAATAGCTGCCTCCAGGGGTACCCAAAGATAAGCACACATTCTCATTCCTCCTTATAGCAGGGATGCTGTCTATGAGCAAATCCGTAAAGACACTAGCTATTCCTTTTCTCTGAAATCCCTTCAGGAAGGTCTTCAACGTTTTTAAATAAATCAAACTGAGACTCTTTTGAAAGAAATTATGAGATAAAGCCTCGGATCCTGCCTCTTTGAAAGCACACAACGATGAAATGCCTTCGTAGAGAACTTTAAGTTAAATCCAAGCAAATCAAGGCTGTTGACCATCAAGCTCAGTGGTGATGTCCTTTGAACCCTCATGATATGCAAAACTGGTTGTGGGGAGACCTCGTTTCTTTCTTGAGAAGAGATCCCAGAAGGTAGTATTTGACAGCTGCTCACCTTTGTTCTCTTGTACTTGAGATGCTCTCCAGGTTTATTTTGTTCCCTATGGCATTTGTTCATGGGCAAGAGGCACATTTGAAAATACAGCCCAGCTAAAAATAAGCTTCTAAGACTTAAGCCAAATAGGATGAAGTAAGCCCTCAGAAAGAGCTAGCGGGAGTCGGGCTATACCAGATGAGGAAACATGCCAGCCACCGGCCACCCGAGGTCTAAATGCAGTGCATGCAGACCTTGGGGACTTTCTCCGTGCCCACGCTACAGCCACCTCCAGGCACTCCTTGCCTTTCAGTACACTGCCTCTCCCAGTGAATGCAAATTTTTCTTCCCATTACCCATGTCTCCCTCCTCTCAAGATTAGTTAAATCCTGTAGTCCATCCAAAAAGGGTTTCCAGACACCAAACCGAGTTGTCAGTAAACCACAGCCTATGGTAAACAAAACAAGTGGAACCCATTTATCCAGATCTTACTTAGATGACTTAATAAATCATTTTAGAAAGTGGCTATTCCTTTAAAATACAGTACCAGTCATTTTAGGACTTTATAATTTTATGATTCTGTTCTGTATGCATATTGATGCATCATCCAAGACTCTCCTAAAATATTTTAAATGCAGAAATTAATATAGATTTGCTCTCATACAGACCAAACTAGTGTTATTGACTGTTAAATAGTTAAATGAGTTGTAATTTGATTTTCTTTAGGGAGCTTGTTATAACACATCAATAAATGAGGCTCTTACAAACTGATTCACATTTGAACTGTTCTATTGGGACAGTTAATGCTGTAACAGTCATTTATCATGTAAATCCAAATAACTGACATCATGCTAATCTGAAGTAGCACGGTTTTTTCCTCTGCTTTATGATGCTCTCTGGTTTTGTACCTGAGTCTAATTCTCCCAAAGGGAGAGCAAGTGCCTTCACATGCACTCACATCTTAGTCCACAAATAGAGACGCTTCAAGCGATGAAGCCACAGCGAAAAGCTTTTAGACACCAAAACCACTTGAGGGGAAAAAAAAAAGAATCATTTGAAAAAACACCATCACAACACCTTCAGTATCTCTTGTTCTGACTTCTCCTAATCCTATGGCCAGCTGCTGCAAACAGGAGAGGTCAGGACCTGGCTCACTTTATCGCATCAGCCATAATAAATCTGTGATTCTCTAATGATAGCAATGAGACGGGGCGACTCTGGCACTTTACAGAAAGTACCTGAATCCTGCAGCAACTTCCTACGCTATAAGGAACACTGTGTTCAGCAACTTACCACTCATTTCCTATTTTATTCACTAGAAACCCGTGCTGTTGAGTATATTTTCCATTTACCCTTAAGACTAGCACTGAGGAACCAAAGGAATTGAGGTATCTTTGCCCATACCTAGGACCACAGTGTCTGTCACACTGTCATTTCTTGGGTTTTGCATACGTATTTTCACATCATGCAGGCAATAGTAACGCTTCACCTGAGCTTTGCTCCAAATTCTGTCCCTAGGAGGTAAATTGGCATTTGAGGGCTGGATTGGTGTGTGTATCCTGCTGGTGTGCACGTTTGAAGCGGATGAAATGAATCAGAGGCATTTACAGTAAGATGTTCTCTGATAAGATCATTTTGTTCCCTTCATTTTCCTTTTCCTCTTTCCCTTCTTTTCCCACCGCTCTCCCCCAAGCAAACCAGGTTCCTGGTACCTCCTGCTGCTTGTTACAACAAGCCCTTCTCTCCTGAGGCTCTCTTCTTGTGCTCAGATAAATGTTAGAAGCTTTCCAGAAAAGATCACTGTAGATGGCTGCAGCCAGGCTGGCTGCTTAGGAGGTGGTACAGCTGCAGCCTGGCCATCGGGAAGGCTAAAATATATGGAATTGATTTCAGGATAGAGTCATGATAGCCCCTGCGAAGGAGTCTTAGAAACAGCCAACCGACCCAGAATTTGCACTCCAGCTTCTACATAAATAAAAGCAAGTCCCAGGGAAAGGATTTGCTATGCTGTTTATCTGAGATGCATTTTGGAGCGGGATAGGAAAAGTATGTGTTTTAAGCTATTGGCCTTTTCTCCGAATTGTGACATTTATTTAGAGAAATTTCTGTAAATGCCTTGGTTGCTGCATAACTGCACCCCCAGTTTGCTTGGGTTTGGTCTGAAAAGGAAGCAAAACCACAAATTCTAATTTTATGCAGTTTTACAAGCCACACGTAAAGCTGTTTACAATTTAGCCAGCGAAACTTCACCATTTATAATTAGGAGTCAATCACAGGAGCCAAAGAAAAACATGAAGCCTCTGGAAGGATGCCAATGGTTTAAAAGATCTGGTCAGGAAAGGGATAAACCGGGAAGCCATGGAGCCGACATGCCCGCTGCAGGAGCTACAGCCCTCCAGGGCTCTCTGTGGCCACACGGTATTGTCCGCTTTGCCTCTCATCTTCTGACTAATAAAGGTAGCATGAGGAATACATTCCTACTACTGCTTTTACTTCATGGGATTGTCGTTGCCAGCAGGATGTCAGGATCCCTGGAGGTAACGTTATTTCAGATATTGCCAGCGAGGGGGCCGGGGGAGCCTGCAGTACGCTCTGGGCCCTTGCAGCTGGTTGGAACAGGACTTGGACTTCCATCATTTAATCAATTACTTTATAAATGTTTACTGCATTTTTTGGTAAACAGTCAAGTTAAAAAAAAAACCCCACAAACATTCTCCTCTAACACACCCAGCTGGCAACAGCTTTACAGTTCAACAGAGGAAATGGTTTTTTCTTCTCTTTTGGATGTACTGACCTGACTCGAGACTGCCCGCGCCCTCTTCACAGTGGCTTTGACACCTTGTGACAAATACAGCTATAATCCACTTTCACACGTGGATCTTACCATTTCAGATAAACATGGAAATTAACCCCCAGACTAGCAAGTTTCCCTTTCTGTGTCCAATTTTGCATCCAATAGCTGCACATGTAGCTAGTGTCAGGAGAGAAGAAAAACATTTTTTTATTCATATTTCTGCTCGCGTAAGAAACATTAGAGGATGGTTGGGAGGAGAGATCACAAAACTGTAGAACTATCCCACCTTTATGTAGTGCCTCTTCCCATATTGATAAGAATGGCTAAAAGCTGTTAATACAGACTGAATGGCCACTTAATAGTGTAACAGCCAGGAGGATGGGAGATTCAACCATTCTTTTTCTTTTTTTTTTTGATGGAAAGGAACGCTAAGAGTCTTTAAAAGTCCCTACAGGATACTACCTCTTCTAGACATTTAATTAATCGCACAACAAATTTTAGCGACTTCCCTTTTCCATAAAATGCTGTCCATCAACCCCTCTAAATGCCTGCCTCACTTCTAGAGGTACAGCTCTGACATAAGGGATTTTTGACAAGTTATAGGGATTATATGCACTGCCAAACATCAGCTGAGCTTGGAAAAAAAATTATATAAAATCTCTCCCCTGGGCTTCTGCAATTCATCATACTGCTGCTTATTACACCAGTAAACTCCAACCAAAGCTCTAAAGGACATGTCAATTCCAGCAGGTATACAGATGTACCTAAACATCAGCTGAAAACTCTGCCCTGACTTTCAGAGTACCGGGGTGAAACGCTCAATCCATCTGACACATTGGGCCAGGCATTGAGGTTAAACATGGATTGAGGTTCGTGCCCTTAAATATCTGCATTTGAAAACGCTGGCTGTTCGCTTTCACTTCAAATAAACATTTTCTTAGCATCCAGCCATCCTCCTCTTCCACCCCATTTTATACATCCAAGTTTATTTAAAAAGAGCAGAAATGAGTAATAGGTTTCCTGACAGAATTTTTTAAAAAAAGGATGAATTAATCAAAATAGTAACAACAATGTAACCTCTACAACAAATATATAAGGTGCTCCAAAAATGCAAATCCTGTTTCAAAAGACATTCACCATTTAATATACTAAACTAAGCTTTTTCAAGTAAAACATTTTTATAATGATAATTGAAATCAGACATTATTGATGCCAACTAATGCTTTTTCTGAAATAATAAAACAAGTCCTGCTTTAAAATATCTGCATTCTCTCTTTCCATCCAAAACGTAGTGGTTCTGTGGTAGAAGTGAAGCTGATTGATGTGAAAGATGTTAAGCTGATTTCCTATTTCAGAGTGAATAAAAGATGAACAATTTCTGGTGCGTAACTATAGGCCGAATTTTGAAAGACTTAAAAAAAAAAGGGGTGGGGAGGGGAAGAGAAAGGGATAGGGTTTTTTAATCCTATGATTTTTTTTTTAACCTAACACAATGCTGAAGCCAGGGTGGTCACTTAGGGAATTTCCTAATTGCCAAAGCCTTAAGGGTAAATGAAACATTGGACCGCATCTATTTAAAATGCTTCCATCTCACAAATAAAGAATGGCGTAACTCTCCTAAAGCGGATAGAAGCAATAATCCAATCCCATAACCCTCTCATCAGTCACAGTGACTGGCAGCGAAGCTGACAGCTTTCTACGTCAGCCCATTCTGGTTTATATTTTCTTCCTGTCGTATGATCTCTTCTTTAAGCAAGTAAAGCCCCATTCTGCTGTGTGGAAATCATGTTTTTTCCCCAAACACAGTGATCTAATCGCTACATGATACACCATCCTCTTACTTTAGGTGAACCCAGGAAATTTCCATTTATCCATATAATAAGCCTGTCTATGCACATCTGAGTAACACAATGCCGGTGCGAGAGGTCAAAGCAGGCGATCAGCTCCCAAGGCTGGCTCTTAAACCTCTCTTTACCCACCCACCTGGCTGCAAGGGACCCGACTGTCTCTGAACACAAAGGGATCTGCAAGTACTCTGTGTCCCCCACCAGCAGCTACACGGCTCGGGGCCTGGCAGTCATCATGGGGAGCACATCACCAAAGGTGCCCACAGCTTTCGTCTCCCTCCGAAGGCTCTGGCAACGGGTCTGGAATTCTGACCTCCAACCTTGACATGGATTTCCCTTACGTAATGATGCTAATGCCTCTTGCAAATCTAAGCGCATGCACGACCAAGGATGGAGAGCGCTCTAGCTTCTTCCCCCCAGCCCCCCCCCTGCCTTTTTTTAAAGGAACCAGCTGAAAAGCACTTAGAATCATCAGATCACCTGGGTTGGGAGGGACCTTTCAGATCAT